>CM061045.1:80150397-80290102 GCA_030762985.1 Adelphocoris suturalis | reverse complement strand
TTTTTTAACTCTTTAAAAATTCTTTTAGCAGAGGGTTGAAGTAGAAAGGTGGAGTTGGCGGCATTCTACTCTATTGTCAGTCTAAGGTCTCACGATTCCTTACAGTTTAAACTGACCATCCTGTATATTCTAAAAACAAAGTGTACACATTTGGGTACAATAAGCACCTATCTACTTTAGTTACATACTAAATGGGTTGGAATAAGTACGAGTATGAAATTGGTTGAAAATTGTAGGTAGGTCTTAATTGGATCATCAACGTTTAGATTGACTTTGTTCCGTCATTGAAATTGGTTTTCACAACTTTGTCGTGAGTGACTAAGTTCGTTTAATTAAATCGAGCAACAGTGAAAATTAAAGTATGAATGGCAATTCACACACAACTACATTTGCTAAAAAATATTGTGAATTAGTTGTGCCTAAGATTTAGGTAGGTATAGTCGTGATACGGTTGAAAATTAAATGTTGAACATTAAGTGATCCCTGATCGAATAATTGCAGGTACATAAGTAAGAAAGTTCTGTTGTGTGAAGGAGGCAGTTGATTACCAGAAGTCACGGAGAGCAGACAGTGATGGGCACATTGAACACTGTACAGATGTGTGTACACTGATATTGTCATATGAAGAAGTCACTACAAATCGTAGACTCTCGCCCGGCCCCATCATGACAGCAAGGGCCAATTTTCTTTTCCGACGGAGGCGGTGACAAGTCATATTGGAAAAGAGACGGTGGAGACGCGACGCACAGAGGTCCCTCCAGGAAACTCGCCAATTTTTAGTTCTTTTCTGATGCTCAATTGAATGAGTTTTCATGAGTGCAACTAGTTAATTCAAGCAAAAAATCGATTACAATGGAGTTGACGAAATTTTACCATTTGAATTTAGCGTGAAAAAATATGTAGAGCCTGACCCTAAATTCGTAATTTCGTAGAGGGTTATTTTTCGAAGAAAACCTCGATTTCATTGAAAATCGCCTGTGTCTATATTGTTAATAGAAATATAGGTACCGTTCATTCATGAATTCATCCGTTCATACTTCCCAGCTATCCACTTCGAAAAAATATTTTAAAAGCCCTGGGGAAATGCAGGTACATAATAAATTCATACGGATAAAATATTAATTTATTCTGTCTGCCTGAGCTTCGTTAATAGCCCTGGAATTTCTTCTCATTCCAGTTCATGTGATGTAAGGATGGTGCCACATTTCAGCTCATGGATCTTTGACGTACGTAAAACGACCTTGAGACAAAACTACTTTTCAACGGGTAATTCTATAAGGAATTTGTGATAAAAGTCGGTAACAAGAAATTTGGAATATATTATATATTTATATATAAACGAACTAAATCACTCCGACGAAGTTGTGGAAACCCATTACAAAACGGAAGTTAGTGAAAAACGTTGTCTATTTCCACGAAAAATGAAGAGTTACAATGTTAAATCGATTTCGACGATTAGGCCATTATCAGTAACAAACAATAAATAAGTTATTGTTTGTTATGTTACTGATGTCACTGAGAATGGCCTAACCGTCGAAATCTGTTTAACATTGTAGCTCTTTATTTTTCGTGGAAATATACAACTTTTTTCACTAAATTCTGTTTTATATATAAATACACAAATATCACATTATACACACTATTTTTCAATAATTTTCTATATTATAGTCTTCCGCACCGGCAGGGAACGATCCCGCCTCATGTCCCCACTTAGGGGTAGGATACAGCCCACTAAGTGTGAAACCCATTTTTATTGTGATTCACCCTAGTCTAAAAACTATCAATCCCGTCGATAAAACAACGTTTGTATGATCAAGTGATGAAACGGGCATTCAAGACTTACGTCACAATTCTTCATCATGTAAGCCTGGTCTTGAAGTCATCTCTCAGTGATGTACAATAGACATATCTCACCTGAAAACAGATAAGGAGCATTTTTAACATTATTTTCCACTTCATTATCACAACAATATATGGATGAATATTCAAAAGTCCCATGAATAAAAAACCCTTTAGAGTAAATTTTCGTACTTTTTTAAATTCTATTTCAATTCCATTGACTTTTTTTTTAGTTTAAGTAATTTTTGGAGACCAAAGTATTCTTAATTTATTCTAATATATAAATCGATCTAAAAAAAAAAAAAATTCTGTAATTTTAGCGAATTTTCAATAAAAGTGAGCTATTTAGATGTGGCATTGAAATTTAAATGTGGTGAAGGGAGGGGAGGACCCCCACAAATCCGTTCCATACATCAAATAATACAATCCTAGATTTCAACGTTATATATATATATATATATATATATATATATATATATATATATATATATATTTATTTATTTATTTATTTATTCGTAGGGTGTACGTCCATACAATAACTCCCTTAAAATAAGTACAGCGTAAAAATTTCGTTCCAACGCAAAAAAATTCGTCTTGACAGAGGACAGGTCGAATTTGTTAGCCAGCCCGATCGCTCCTAAATTTCAGGTTCAAATTTTCTCTTTGGTGGCCCGAAAAACGCTAAAAATGTTTGTTGAGAATTAGGGATGTGGGGTGTCACAGTCGATGTACCTATTTTTCAGCTCTGAAACAATTGTGACCACTCCCAGATCTCCTAAACATAAATAGGCGGAAAAAATCGATTTTTGGTAAAAACGCTCATGATTGACTAAAATATTGGAGTTTTATAGTTCGGATGTGTGTCCTGAAAATTTCTTTTCGATCTCATCACATGGCTGTCTTCTCAGTTTTATTCAGGACATGGTTGGCCTCAATGATCAGAATTTAAGTGCCTAATTAAATTTAATCTAGAAATTTTCTTTGAAAATTCGCCCTACAGGCCATGCTGCATGACTGAGTACTTTTAATGATTTCGTAGCATTTTTTAAAATTCAAACTTAAACACATTTGTGTTCTCATTTTTTCGTATTGGTTTATTATTTTCAATAATAAGCCTATGTGATCGTGTAGCAAAAAATTTTTATAACCCCCCCTCAAACTTTGTCACTTTACGTTTCAAGGTGCGTAGAATCCAAATTTGAAATGTCCGTCCGCCGTCCGCCGTTCGCCGTCCGCCGTCCGGGCCATAAAAGGCCTAAGAATTGACTTAAAAACCCGTTCTTTCGCACATAAACTCCATTTGGGGTCTAGTTGGTCCTAACGTTTAATCATCCCGATCGCTTTACTCGCATAGATGCTATGGGCCGAAAACGGGCGAAAAAGTGTCTTTGAGTGCTAGACGTGTTAGACGCACGCCTGGCACGCTCGGCAGGGGGTCACGGTATGTGGAGAGGAGGGTGAGCGGGGGGGGGGGGGGGTGGAGTGAGAGGAGGCGCCGGCGCCGCGGCACCCTGTGGTGGGTACGGCGCCGGCGTTCCTTCGAGGCATGAATATGTTTTTTTCAAGGTCATATTTGTGTGTTAATACCAAAGCTTTTCCTACGCATATTTAATAACATATCCTCTCGACTTTTCGTACGTACTTAGATAATGATATTATTAAGGCAATAACTATTTGAATTGATAGGAGCTCAAATCGAGAAATATAAACATGCGTATATAATTATAGAAGTATAGTTTGTGGCAACTCGAAGTAGGACACGCCGAGGAGTCTGGACGGGCCTTATGACGTACGCTAGCCAACTAAAACTACGATCATACTCAATTGAAAAAATAATAAACCTTTGTGAAATAATTTGCAGCGTTTTTCGTAAAAGTATCCTATCATTCTAATTTGAGGTTAATAAAATGATTCTCAGTAACATTTGGCTATTTAAGATGAATAAAATAATTTCTCGCCACTTTCAGCTGTCTATAGTTTGCACATACATCGCATATCTTTTTTTTTTTTTTTAATTTAGGCAGAAGTCAGCAAGGTGCGCATAATCAAATTTGTACACATATATACATACATCTACTGATTGTTCAAGCTGTTATGCTACCCCTACCCCCTTCCGTCCCCTCCTCGTCACTCCATTATACCCTCTCTTTCTGCAAGTCGACAAAGAAGTTGGATATTAACCTTCCTTCTTTCAATGTAAACTTCAATAATCATGCTTTTGCGAACGTGAAGAACATGGACCCTCTATTTTGCATCGCAGATCCGACGCAACGTGAACTTGCACGCTGATTAAAATGCTTAAGTTATGTGCAAAACGCAAATCAATACGTTCTTACAATCTTTTAGATGACATATTTATGAGGATATACTCAATGGTTTGAGGTATTTTTTAACTCTTTCTTTTAACTTCGATTCTCTTCTTGAGCTCTTGCTTTCTTTCTTGAGACAAAATTTCAGATCGCTTTTTAACCCACTTCCCGATATCCAATCGATCTGAAATTTTGCACACGAGTTCATGCTGGCGTACATTTTAATTTATCAAATTTTCGCGAAGAAAAAGTTAGTTATACAATAAATTTTCGAAAATTTGAAATTTAATATGGGAAACCTTACAAGTGTTAAAAAAAAAAAAAAAAAAATTAAAAAAAAAAAAAAAAAAAAAAAAATTAATCGTTATGCAATTCTTAGGCCGACCCCCAACAATTTTTTTTGTAACGTCCGTGACGAAAATCCAGCACCTCCAAGCACCACGTTCATGCGCATCGTGGGTGTGAATCCCAGCCAGGCTTGAAAAATTTTTTATATCCATTTTTTTAATGTAAAATGAACGAATAAAAATGTACAAAAGAGAAAAAAAGACTTTATCTTTTGAGCGTTTTCAGGCTAAGAATTGCATAGCAAATTATCCTCGTTTTCTACGCAGTACAAAAGAGAAAAGATCCGGGGGGTCCAGGGGGGCAAAGCCCCCCGGCGAGGCGCGAAGCGCCGAGTTTTATATATATATAATAAATATATATCCCACTAAATATACTATACACTATTGAACGTCTGCATAAAATGTCAACGAATCCAGGGTCAATAAAATATTAAATGATTTTCCTTGTCAATTTAATTTAAGTTATTATCAATGTGATTTCGAAACAATGTGATTTTGTTTCAATTTACTGTTGCCAAGAAACTACCAAATATTGAAACAACAATAAAATTAACCGAGAACATGAGAAAAAGAAAGAGTTACATTAAAAACTTGTTTTTATGGGTTCCTTTTTTCTCGCTGTATCGTGTGGTGTTGATGTTTTGTTACAATAATTTAATTAACCCAATCAATAATTTCTCTTGAAATCTAAAACATTTGAATATTATTTTTGTTTATTTCATTTTTTATGTACTCTTGGATTCAGAGTCAAATTCCATGGATTATATTGAGTCAGATTCCATATATACATCATATTGAGTTCAAATTCCATAGATTATACAGAGTCATATTCCATGAATATATTGGGATAAAATGTATATTGAGATGAATAGTCTATCAGCATGAGAACCCACAGATTTGACTTTCTAGATGATTATTATTGTATGACATTATTCTTGGTGACGCTCGTTGATATGAATGTTTGTATAGATTTAATCTTGTTTGTATACATGAGCCTTGATTCAGACCTAAAATTTCCCAAGCGTACAGAAATAACTATCAGATTCAAGGCTCATGTAAACACAAATTAGGTTCTTATAAACATGCGTCACTGATGTCGGAATAACACAGAACCTAATAGTTATCAAAGGTCATGTCTGTTGATAAAGAAGATTATAGAATATCTTTCTTGTATTAATCCACTGGTGATAGGACTTTAACCTATTCAAATGAATCTAATATGAATTAAATCATATATTAGGAAATTGCGTATGTGAACGAGAAGAATGGTATTTGCATGCTACACGAAAAAATTAAGCGTGTTTACATCAGGCTTTTTCTTTATATCCGGTGAACATAGGCGAAGTGTAGACCATTAATTGGGCTAATGGGGGGGGACTACACAAAAGTCTATTAAATCTATTAACTAATTCTACTTAATGCCCTTAAATATACTTACAACCTTACGATTAAGTTTCAAAAAATATGCTAAAAAAATCTCTAAAAAAAAAGGCTAAAAGCGGCCAAAATAGTTGTTTATATTTTTCAGCAGAATTTCAGTCAAAATAAAATTATAGACAATTAACTTGGACATTACAAAATTTTTGAAGAAAATTATGCTGAAATATTCAATTTCATTAATATTTGCTGAAAAATCTATTAAAACTGCTAAAAAAAAATTGAAAATCCAAAATCTATTTTCAATCACCAAATTTAGTATGAGTTTTTTTCCTCCTTAAAATTGGGTTTTAACAATTTCTTTGTGCTCATATTTCAATAAAATTTACCATATTATATGCGATTGGTAATATAAAAACATTCGTGCATATGCTTCATGACTGGAACTTTTTATTATAGGGAAAACCTATTATTATTTCCCTTCTCAATATTTTTGATGCATGAACCTCCTAAGGAGTTTTCCATTGCAGCTGCACGATAACAATATTTACTGAGGAATGCTTTTTCCTTTTATTTTTAAAGCGAATTTCTATTAGAAATATGAGTTATTAACGTGGGACCCGTGGCACGACCAAAGGCCGGGACGATTAAAGAAATTTGAGGTCCCGGTACCCAATAATAACAGTACATATATTCACAGTCATGTTATATATATATATATATATATATATATATATATATATATATATATATATATATATATATATATATATATATATATATATATATATATATTTTTGTGCGATGAAAACTGCGGAAGTTTCATTCCCCTAACAACGGCTGGGTTGTACGTGAAAAACACTGAAATTGTGACACAATCTATAGCAACTACTCAACTACTCGGTTGTACGTGAAAATCATTTTTAATTTCGTTTGGGACGTTACAAAAAAAATTATTGGGGGTCGGCCTAAGAATTGCATAGCAATTAATATATATGCATAAACGGGAGAGTCACTTTATCCTTGCGCTTTAAATGACTCATGTACTATGTTTAGGCTAAGTTTATGTATTTAATATATTAACCCTAAAGATTTAGTTTTAGTACCGGAGGTTTATTTTGTTTGAGTTTCACAGCCACAAAACTATTGATTTATCATATATTTTTCACAATTTGGGGGGCAAGTTCCCCCCCCCCCCCCCCCACCCCCCTCTCATGCTCAAACATAGACGATTTTGAAAAAATAACATTTCTGAAAATTTTTAAAACTTTACCTCTTTTTTATCCTTACTCTTTCCCAAAAAAAAAAAAAAAAAAAAAAAAAATCTGAAAACTTGCAAATCTCATGAAAACTGCTTCATTTAATACTCTTTCCAACGGTATAGTCAATTTTACATTTACTTTGTTATTTAAGGGAGAAAATTATGTTTTAATGTTGAAGAAGGGTTTTTTCCATTAAATCAATGCTTTTCTTGAAAAACGACCCTCCATGAAACCTACGAGTATGAGGTCGTTTTCTACGTATTATTCCACGCTGAATCGAATGGTAACATTTGTACATCTCTACGAATCCGTTATAACAGAGTTTTAAACATTTCTAGTTTGTTTGTTACGCTCAAATGTATGTGTGTTACGGGTTAAAACTAGTTAATTAAAGTGTAAAAATCGATTATAACGTAGTTGGAGAGATCTGCAAGCGTTACCATTCGATTCAGCGTGGAAGAATACATAGAAACCGACCTCATACTTGTAGGTTCATAGAGGGTCATTTTTCCTGAAAACCATCAATTTGATGGCAAAAACCACATTCTTCGACATTAAAACATAATTATTTTTTCCCTTAAACAACAAAGTAAATGTAAAGTTGACTATACCGTTGGAAAGAGTAATAGATGAAGCAGTTTTCATGGAATTTTCCAGTTTGCAGTTGTTTTTTTTTAAATAGTAGTTATGAAAATTTTCAGAAATTTTATTTTTTCAAAATCTTTTATGTTTGAGTTGATGTAAAGGTCTTCGAATTGCACTTTTAAAGATCCCAAATACACTATTTTTACAGGAAATTAAACGCTGATCCGAAAATGAGGTTAAAAGTTGAAAATGAATGAGGCCAAGTGGAAAAATTTCAGTTTGAAAGGAAAAAAACACGGTTTTCCTGGAAAAGCCTTTAGAAAAAACACATCTCGAGTACGGATTCAGATAAAAATATGCGTTTGGCGGTATTTTAGTACATTTTTGATGAAGACTAACACGCGCAAAATTTCGTCACTTATCCGGTTCGACCCTGTATAACACATACAGAATCAAAATAATTGATATTCACGATTTTTCGCGTTTCACAAGACCTTCAATAATAGCACATTAAAATTCGAATCCATTGATCAACACCTTGAACTGTAGGTGTCAAACGGGGCTCAGTCCCCTCCAAATTCATCTAAAAAATTGTTATATACAGGAAGCGTTTGAAATGCGTGAAACCGTGTATTGAAAATGCAATTTTTCGTACTCTATTTCCTAATATTTTGGAGTCATTCCTATAGTAGGTACAACTTTCTACTAATATCCGCTTAAAGTACACATTATGTAGGAGGTTGACTTCATTTAAAATTATGAGTGGAAGTCAAGTTTTGCCCTGCTATAATGAACCAGAAGTGTTATCCCTCGGTGTTAGAATTGAATGTTTTATTCGTTCAATTCACGAATACTCGTTTAGACTGTAATCGAGGAAAATTACATAAGATTTATTCTCTCTCCCCCCCTCCCCCCACACTTGTAATTCCTCAAACCATATTTATAGTGTTTGTAATGAATAGAGCGCGATTAATATCTAAATAAGGCCACAGCAATATGAATTCCTGAAGGGGTTATGCCAAGTCATTCGGGTTGACATACCAACATACTCGAATTGCATTCCTTTCTGCTGCGAGGAAACTGTCACTAGATCGCATAATAATACCGCCCATATGTGTGAATACAAATCTTGCTTACGACTCTATCTATAGGTAGCATTGTAACACATGAAGTTAGTTGTAGGAGTAACAGCATGGTAACATATAAATAAACGAATTCCTAACTTGGTCAATGAGTGCCTCGGTTTCTTTATTGCTAAGAAGCGGTAGCGTTGTTATCACTTTCGGGACTTTAAGAGAAAAAAATAATTCAAAATTATAATTTCCAGTTGAATTTTACGTTTCAAGCTGTGTTCATGTATATAGCAAAACTTTTATAAATATACCATCAATATCCCCTTGCAAAAAAAAAAAAAAAATAAATAAATAAATAAATAAAATAGAAAATAAATAAATAAACAAACTGAAAATCATTAAACAATGATTTATTATTTCTGTATTCATTTCAACACCTGAGTCAATTCAATTCAATTTTGTTGTATAACCCGTAGATATTACAAGGAGTTCCTTACATATTAAAATACACTGCCAAGAACATGGCACAGAAGCTTCCTCGTGGCCTTCACAGTATGTAACCATTAAATGTTCAGAAATGACCGGTTTACCATGATCATGGCGATACAGTGCTGGGCAACCAAAAATTAAAACCTGACTAAATCTGTTCAACATTGATAGACTGTCACAAGAAAATTACGTATATTTTAGAAACCATTGATTATGTTTTGAAGTTTCATTTTTTAATTTTTTTACATTGAATTTATAGTTTTGTTTTAAAAATTTATGGCACTTTGCTCAACGATTTAAAAGCCAAATAAAAATAAAAAAATTTGAACAAAATCCGATAAAATTAACTAAGCTGTGACCGTAACAAAAACATCACTTTCGCGCATGCGCCTAGCGTACCGCTGCTGGTGATCGCGAAGAATGTGATACGGGACCTCAAGAAACCTTGCCCGCATCATCCCTGAAAATCTGACCGAAATCCGTTCACAATTGCCTGAGTTATGACCGAAAAAAGAAAATTTTGTTTGCGCCTGCGCAGAGGCTACCGTTGATTCGATCATGACGGAACTGATAGGGGACCATGTAGAGCTATACCCGCACGATCCCTAAAAATTTGAAAAAAATCGCATCAAAATTGTGGAAATTACGGCTGTTGCAAGGACCGTAACAAGAATTTATCGTTTACGCATGCGCAGAGCGTACCGCTAATGCAATTTTGATGATTGTCTCATAGGACCTCAAGGGACGTTACCCACATCATCCCTGAAAATCTGATCGAAATCCGTTCAACAGTGATCGAGTTATGACCGTTACAAGGAATTCACGTTAGCGCCTGCGCAGAAGCTACCGTTGATTCGATCATGATGAAGTTGATAGGGGACCTTTTAGAGCTTAGCCCCGCACGATCCCTGAAAATTTGGTTAAAATCGAATCAAAATTGTGGAAGTTATCGCTGTTACAAGGAAATGTGGACAGACAGACAGACAGACATGGAACCAAATTTGTTCAGGAGGCTCTGAAACGCAAAATGCGAGTGAAAATTTTGATTTTGGAGCAAAAAGTTTTTTTTCATTTCGAAAGTGAAAACAAAGCTTTTGCTGCCTTGCAGTCTCGGAAGCAAAAATAGCGCATGATATCTTGCCTTCATTTCTGCCTCAACAAACAATGTTAGACTTTTACGTATGATGTATCAATTAATTGCTCATATAGGTCTACATAATTTACGTATAATAAATGAGGACTGCATAGTTAACATAGATCACAATCAATAATGCCAATACTCCACTGCCAAATTTCGATAATAATCCCAAGTCATTGCCAAAATGTCCAAAGCGGTGTTGATGTTCGTTCTGTCTTTTGTAGATTTTTATCTTCTTCTTGACCTGTTTTCTGGAAATGTTGGGAGGGGACGGAGGAGGGATATTCAGATTAATCTCCACTTCTGACCCAGTAGATGTAGAATCCTCCTACATACTTCGTCCATCGTGAATGATGAGTTTTTTCCCATCAACCAGTATTTCATCTCCAATCAAGACGGCATGAAAACACCTGTGTCTATTCTGCCGTAATAATAAAAAATGTCTAAAGTCCAATAAGAGCTCTTTTTCAGGAGAGCACTTCAAAGTTTTTGTACATTTTCCTTGCTAATAACGTCCGCCCAGTTCATTTGACCAATCCATTGACCGTCAGTATTTTTACCAATACAGTCCCAATCATGTTAACTATTTTGTAAGTTGAGTTGTTCTTTCACAAACAAGTATAGCATTTAGCAGCATTGAGTTATTTCTAGGCATACTTGAGATGTTTTTAAAATCATCCCGAAAACTTGTGATGTTTTGAAACAAAAATGTTGGATTTGTCAAAATTTCAATAGCAGTTTTCACTATTTTCCGAATTTAATTTTCAATTTTCGGCTTCACCATTGAAAAGAGCGCATAAAAATTAAAGGGAGTAGGTACATCTAAACGCCATTTTCCAAAATTTTGGACTTGGGATGTTTTTCAATACCAGGGCAGTATTGTACATTAGGTTGGTATTTAGATAAATCTCCATATACAGGGTGTTCACACTTAAGATTGTTAACCTACTATGGGTCGATTCTAAATTTAATTTCCTCTATGTAGTTTTTTTTAAACCTTGATTTTTTTTTTTTTTTTTTTTTTTTTTTTTTTCAACCTCACATTACTAAAAGGGCCGAATCCCCTCTAACTCACAGTTGAACTTGAAAATACGTTGGAAAGAGCGTTTAATTCCCCATCATTCTAAGGTATTTTGATTCTTTTTACAATAGGTCACGAAGGACAAAAGAAAATACTAAACACGAGAATTTTTCACTTTTAAAAATTACTGCGTTTTCAAGGTGCGTATTGAAAGAAAATAGTAAAAAACCGTACGCGTTGCAAGAAAAACTTACCAAAAATCTCAAATTTCCAACGGTATAATCAATTTTTATTATACTTTGCTAGTTAGAGGAGAAAAGTGTTATCATGTTTGAAAACAGGGTTTTTTCAATGAAATCGAGAATTTTTAAGAAAAATAACTCTCTAAAAAATTCGAGTTTGGATCCGTTTTTTACGTATAATTTCACACATTTGCAACACTTGCAGGTCTCCCCAACTCTTTTATAACAAATTTTTACACTTTAACTCACAAATTTTAAGTTAACTTGTTATGCTCAATTTATGTGTTTTTAAGGGTAAAACTAGTTAGTTAAGGTGTAAAACTCTATTATAACGGAGTTGGGGAGATCTGTAACTATTACCATTCGATTCAGCGTGAAAAAATACTTAGAAACCCGATTTTTTTATTGAGTCATTTTTCACGAAAACCCTCTATTTCATAGAAAAACGCACTTTGTAGCGACACCCGCAGCAAGACCCATCTATTGTTGTCGCTACGAGACGGCCGACGATCTTATTTTATTTTATTTATTTATTTATTTTTTTTTTGTGAGGAGTGGGGAAAATTCTTCATGGACGAAGTGGAGTGACTGTACTCCCCAACAGTGTTAGAGGAGTCTCCCTTTTTGGGCTTTTAAGGGCATACCAACAAAAACCACCACTCTCTCTTCTTATAGAGAACTACCCCGGAACCACTAATTTAGTACTACTTCGGGGAAGTTCCCTTTTTTAGGCCATTTTGGCTCCACATCTCACAATGTCTTCTTTATTCACAGGATCTATCCTGCTCCTTGGCTATTAGGACGGCAAAAATGTATGTTGCCACCGCGTCCCAGTTATTCTTCCCGGCTACCATTGTGTTGACGATGGTCTCCAGTGCAATTTCTCCTACTCTCTCCTCCAGGGCTCGGCGAGCACCTCCCCACTTCGGGCACACAAAAAATGTGTGATGGGCATCTTCATTTCCTTGTCGGCAGTAACTGCATCCTTGATACTCCGTCTTTCCTATCTTTGCGAGGAATGAACGGAAGTAACCATGGCCGGTGAGGAATTGGGTGTAGTAATAATTCACCTCACCGTGCTTCCTATTCACCCAGACGTCCAGGCTGGGAATCAACCGGTATGTCCAGTTGCCTTGGGTCTCATCCTCCCATCTAGCCTGCCATTCCCTCAGTGTTTCTCCTCTTTCCTCTTTCTTGATGTTCTGCACTGGGTTCTCTCCCTTCCGTAGATAGATCCTCCTTCGCTCTTCAGCAAGGAGATCAATTGGGACCACTCCCGCAATTACTTGAGCAGGGGGGCCAGAAACTGTTCTGTATGCACTGCATATCCTGAGAGCTCCTCTTCTTCGGATTGCCTTCATCCTGTTTCGATATTTTTGGAACCTGAGGGCTTCTACCCAAACCTCGGCTCCTTACATCATAATGGCATCAGCTCTCTGCATCAGCAGCTTGCGTTTGGCCGGAGAAGGGCTTCCTACGTTTCCCATGAGCCTAATAAGATTCCCGACTACTGTTGCTGCATTGTCTGCCGCTTTGCAAATCTGAGCCCAAAAACTAAGCTTGGAATCAAGCATTACTCCCAGGTATCGTATTGCATTGGACGTCTCAATCATCTGCCCATCCACGTTCATTGGGATATTTCTCTCTATCCGTCTGGTCGTCAGCAGTACCAGACAGACAGAGACCGAGACTCCATCCACTATATCACACGACGCATCATCTGGTTCAGTTTCCATTGGAGTTCTTCTACTGTGCGGTTATCAGCCTTCCTGCTTCTTCCAAGATGGTAAGAGAATCAATCAGTCTATTTTACGCATATCCGATTTTCATATAGTAATTCTAGATATCTATTGATTATCATTATTGCCTTCCTGGACTGATCCTCCTACCTATATCCCTTGCGGTGTCTTCAATTCAAACTGTAAAGTTACACTTGATAACTTCCTCTAAAGGTTAGTTAGAATTCCCATAATATTCTCTGGAGCAACATAATTACCTCATTGAATAAACCAGTAGAGTATCGCCTCAAATCTGTGTACACATTATTTCTCCTGATTCCTTTTATCACAGTAATAGTATATAATAATTCAGGTGCTATTGAAGCATGATAAGTTTTTCCCTATTACATGGTAGCAGAGCGTGGTTACGATTCACGGACCTATGGGTTATGGGCCCTGCACGATTCTACAACACCCCCCCCCCCCCTCCCCTAAAAACAACTGGATTGAGGAACTGTTTGTCGGAAATTAGTTGTAGAATACTTGTATAGTTGTAGACGCCTACCGGAGAGAGAAATGAAATGAATTATGATAAACCCAGTTTCGTGAAATGAATTCCATTGGAATTATATCAGTTGATACAAGCGTCGTAGTTACAAGGTGATTTTATGCTGTTCCACCAGTGTAGATATTTGCTCCCTGGTTGTTCATTTTTCCGTCCTTAAGTTCTAGCCGTTAGGGAGAGCAAACGGATGTGCGTGCAGCAACTGGGTGGTTTCCTCCGATTTTGGAATACCCAGAAAAAAAAAAAAAAAAACTGTCACCGTGAAAGTTTCCGAGATCTCGATTTTTCTATATTTCAGCCACTAATATTAGGTACCACACTTTAGGGTTGATCGAAATCGATGCCGATGTTTCTGGCTCATCCCCAGCCGATGTATGACTTTTAGTTCAGTTTCCAATTTTAATCATAATTCTGCATATACCTACCTTCTGGGTCACCACAGGTTTTTTTTTTTTTTTTTTTTTTTTTTTTTTTTTTTTTTTTTTTTTTTTAGTCGATTACAAAGGTTCATTATTGAAATTAGTAAACCAAAGGATGAAACCATTGGTGGACTGCCTTCGAGGCTGATTTGAAAAGTGTCTTGTTTGAATAAGCTATGTGTGTTCAGCCGCAAAGCAAAAACCAGAGCTATTGCTTTCCCAACATCAAGTTTGAATTTCCCATTCATTTTGAGTGTCGAAAGGTACCTACCACGACGGCTTTGGAATAGATCACTCCATCCAGACTCTAAGCACAACAGGTAAGATAGCTGATGTAATCAAGTCTAAATCTAAATAAAGCTCTAAATTTAATTTCGTTGGTCAACTTTGACTGAAATCTTTGAAAATATTAATAACGAAGTTTTGAAAACTGTACACACTAACCTTCAACTAGTACTTGTTACAACAGCGTTTGGGATTTTCTGCGAGAGCGGCGATTAATGTTTCAACAATTCAAATCCCCTAGACTAGACTTTTTTCTGTTTGAAGAATGGACTTTCCGAATAACAGCTGTCAGGTTGAACGTTGTTATTAATGATGAAGCCAAGACAATAATTCATTTTTCCTGGCCAATTGTTCATAAGTGAGGAATGAGTGCGGAACCGAACGTCCGATCCATGAAAGGAGGTATAAAAAATTGTTAGACAAGGCATTTAATATGAAAGCGTCGCCCCTTATTTTTGATTCCTCTAACTCTTGAAAAATGGTTATAGACGGTAGGTGATACTTTTACAATCCTAATATTTTCGTAGTATTTATTTGCAGTTATTCACAGTATTCTGAATCCATTCACGCATCGAAAAACTGGAGGCATTAAAAGCGAGTGTTAAAGTACACGAGAAAGGCTTTGCTGTTGTCGCATGTCAATATGACACTATTTTGTGTTTCCTGTACAACCAAAGCATCGTGCGTCATTATCAAGTTTCGTTCCACTTCGATCTTTGCCTGTGTGCCGTGTGACGAGGGAGGTGATGGACATGTAGTAGTTACTCCTTCAAATGGGAGAGACGATTAATCTGCTACACCCAGAGGATATCCTGAAGGTTGAATATTCTCGGGACTATCCCCAGTTGCAGCGTTTTCAAGAATCGGGAAGGAGGAACCCACATGTATCACACTCCTGGGGCTTTACAAAAGCAGGGGGAGGGGGAGGGGCAGAGTGGAAGGGGGACTCCGAATAGGCAGGGCATGTGTATGTTTTCAATTTTTTAATGGTAAAAGTTTTGGGTATATTGCCCGTTTTGATGGAAGGAAGGAAAAGGATAGTCGATATTCGAGCGGTTGATAGTTTGGGGGGAGGGGGGATCAAAATCAAGCTCTGCTACCATGGGACAAGGGAGGTGATGAAATGTAGTAGTCACTCCTTCAAAGGGGAGAAACGGTATCGGGACATTGCCCCAGCACTTCAAGAAAAATAGTAACAAACTAGAATGAAGCCTTTACAAGCAACTGGTCCTTTCAAATTAGAACAGAATAGGCAGCTCCATGCTGTGGCTCGAAGGTGGATGCTAGAAGGAACAGGTTTATGCCAAGGATCCATCTACCAACAACAAAATACGTAGATTGTGATATCAACCTATTGAGAGAGAAATTTCGTCGATTCAGGATAGACTGTGAAGGGATAGGTGCAGGGAAATAAAGGACAAGGAACGGGAAAGAAAGGTCATAAAGGGATATTTCTTATAATATTCGGGGCCTTGCCCCAGACAGTGTTTCCACTTTTCTAAAGACCGTAGATTGAAATGTACGTCATGAGTGGTTTTCACTAGAGGAGTTTCTGTTTATTCCATTAGCCAAACTGATTCTTTTCTGGTCATTCCATGATTCAAGGAGGTGAACCACTTCTAGTTTCATTTCTTTTTTTACTCTGTGGTATCTCCCCTACCATCCATGCTAAAAGTTCTAAACTACAAAAACCTCTAAAGAGTTGAAGAAATAAGATCATGGTTCAGCTCTTTCGTTATAAGTTACATCCTTACTTTTCTATTCTATAATCTAGAATCCTAGGTATTCTGCTTATTTAAATGTGAAAATGTGTTCATATTTCTCTAATACGTTCCCAGTTCCTATAATATGCAAGTCTAACCTTTGAATAAGGATAGGTAGATTGTATGTTAGTATGTTGAACAACAGCACATCTGGCGCCTGATCGGAATTAGGACGATTTGAGACTTGAAATAAGTTTTCTTCCCATTTTATTCCACATTATCGGTTGTACATATATATAGGTATTAACTTTGTTTATACTTACATTATTAGAAGTAGGTAGCATTATTTCCCCCCGAGTCAAACACTGTGGCGAATTCGCAATCAAAATCCTCTACAGATCTTAATTATGACGATATGGGGATTAGGGTGTTCATTAAAAGTTTGGGGAGAGATACCACTCACTTGAAATTAACACAAGTTGCTAATCACGATGAGGAAACTTGTAAATTCAACCCTAAAATTTATAGCAAATACGAATGGATCACTGGGTACACTAGAAATAATGCTTTGTTTTGTTTTCGTTGCCTAATATTAATATTAGGTGGAGATGGGTTGTGGACTCAGAATGGTGTGACTGATATAAAACATCTGACAGATCGGATTTTATTTCACGAATCTAATAAAAAACATCTCAATAATGTCACCAAATTAGCTTTGATTGGCCGCGCTAACATAGCTAAACAGTTAGATTCAGCTCATCAACTTGCTATCAAGAAACACAATGAGCACATTCCCTATCGAACTGGTCCAATGTCTACCGCAATATTCTTGAATAAGTGTCAGACAATGATCAGAAGCTACAACTTGACTTTTGGGACGTGTAACTGTCCCCAGAATTCCGCTTTTTTATGATGTCATTCGTTTCCATTCTTCTATCCTCATCCCGTTTGTACTTGGTTCTGAAGAAGAAAGTAACAATCTTTTGCATCCTCTCTACCGAAGGTAGGGAAGTTATGTGTTCGTTATTAAAGTCGAACACATTTTTGACCTCCTAAATCAAAATTTCCACTTGCATTTTGCGTTTCAGAGCCTGCTAATCAATTTTAGTTCCGTGCCTGTCTGTCTGTCTTTCGGCCTGTCTGTGGCAAATCTTGTCACGCCCAAAACTATACCAAGTTTCTGTCCGATCATTCATTCTGAAATTTTCAGGAATTGTGCGGGTTAGCTTTTTAAAGATCCCCTATGATTTTTCAATTCCGTCGAACCAACAATGGCCTGTGCGCATGCGCGAACGTGAATTTATCATTACGTCGATTTTTAATCATGTGTTGATCCGATTTCGTTCAAACACGGTCGGCAATTGGGTATATATTCTAGAAAGATTCCCTATAATTTGATAAGTGATAACTATTGCGCAAGCGCGAAACTAAATTCAATTAACACAGGCAAAACTCCAAGCCTAATGGAACGATTTTGATGAAATTTTCAGGGATTGTGCGTTATAGTTTGTAGACGGTCCCCTATAGCTTTCACTGCCGTCACAAAAATAGCAGTCTTTGTGCATGCGCAAACGCAAATTTGTTATATAGCATTTCCAGGCCAAATACAACCTTTTCCAGACCAAATTAAACTTTTTCAAATCCAAATTGAACTTTTTCCAAACCAAATTGAACTATTTCCAAACCAAATCAAACTTTTTTTCAAACACAAATTAGGCTTCGAAAAAGTTTCATTTGGTTTGGAAAAAGTTTAATTTGGTTTGGAAAATTTTTTTTTGGTTTGGAAAAGGTTTAATTTGGTATTGAAAAGGTTTAATTTTGTTTGGGAAAAGTTTAATTTGGTCTGGAAATGCTATAACGTCGATTTCATATCATCTATTAGTCCAATTCCGTTCAAACTCGGGAAGTAGATGGGTATCTGTTCCAGAAACATTACCTATGAATTATATCGTGGTTGGTGGTGTAATAATATAGCGTATGCGCAAAACTACAATTGATCGACACAGACAAAACTCCGAGACAAATGGACTGATTTTTATGAAATTTTCAAGGATTGTCTGGTCTAGCTCCTAGACGTTCCCCTATAAATTTCATTACAGTTGGATTAATCGTAGCCTGTGCGCATGTACAAACAGTATTTTCTTATAGCGACGACTTACCATTCATTTCGACTCGTACTTCGTTCTTCAACTAATTATTGTTTAATATGTTGAAAAGTATTCAACAGGCTGGAAAACCTAGAGCCTGCAATAACAGCAAGAATCAGCTATCGAAGAGGAGTAGGTACTGAGATGGTGAGGAGTGAATCATAAATAAATATAGCAACCCTCGGATCTACACTACTTCACGACGATTCAAATAACTCATGTCACTTCTTCTCCACTTGAATTGTTTGTCAAAACATTATTAAGACCGACGAAACTAGGAAAAAATGCAGAAAAAAAGTATGTTGGTCAGTGAAATGGTGTTCTCAAGAAGAAGAAGGTACCTATAATAACTGTTTAAGGAACTAAACTATGTGTTAAGACAAAAGACAACATAGCGGATTCATTTTCGCAATATCCCCAATAGGGATTACATCCTTCCACTTGGTAAATATACGTAGAATCAAAATCAGAAAGGAGTTTGGGAATCAATAAAGATTCCAAATCTTATTATTAAATTAATTTATTTTAGTAAATTTTTCATAAATTGACGACATAAAAAAAAAGAAAAAAAGCTGTTATAGCGGTACAAAGTAATCAGTCACTGCCTTATTTAACGTCGATAGATCTTCAAACACATCTACCCCACAAATTTCGAACATGTTACTTTTAGTTTTTTTTTTCTTTTTCTTTCTCCTTTTGAGTAATGATCTAGTTATTAAAAGAACCAGTCGGTCGATAGATCCTGAATATAATGCTCTCAGAAACATCGGTCGACTAGGAACTTAAACTGTTGGTCGAAAAATATTTTCAATAGAATGTTGAGTTCCTCTTCCGTTTTGAGTAGAGATTACCCAATATTGACAATTGAACAGTGGAATTTTATCAAGGGTTTTCTTGGTCTGAGCTTTCAGGAATTGATGCCATCGAAAATCTTTCATTTATCGTACTTTTTCCAGAGGCGCCCGTATTCGATACGGTCAGACACAAACAACATCGAAATACTAATGCCTCTGAAGGCGTGTCAGATCCCCATTTGAAGGTTTTAGGAAGTCTTCGGAGTAGTATCTCATCTTGGCATATGAAGAAGAAGAATATGAAGACTCCGTGGAGACAGTTAAAATAGTCGACTACCTTGAAAAGGTACCACACTAAAGGATTTGAATGGTCTGGGAAGCCGGATCCCAGTATTTCGCCAATCCAACCGAAACCAGTCACTATAAACAGTTTCATGAAGCGATTGAAATACCTGTAACAGAAATCGTATAATTGGATTAACTCAGATCTTTCATACCTTGACCACCGCCTTCCAGAACAAAGCTACAAACACAGCACAGTTAGTGAAAATTAACCTAATTCTTGCTCTATCGGAGCGTATTAATTAATATATTAATAAAGGTTCTGCTGGGTTGGTTAAGGTGTGCTGGTAACAGAGAATTATCATGAAAACTAGTTTTCTCCCGCGTTGCACAAAATGAATGTAACTGGTCATATGGTTGTATAATTGAATTCATCGTGCACATGGATGACCAACCACCAATAGGCGGAAAGTGAATAACGAGGTATCCGAATCACTATAAATATACTGAGCTTGCTCCTAATCGAATGTTATGAACATACATGTTATTATCCAACTTAATTGCTTTTGAGTCTACCCATAGGTCGCGGGTGCATTGTTTTCACTTTCGGGAAGCAATTTTTTTTCTCGTCCCCAAAATGTAAATTTCCACTCGCATTTTACGTTTTCGACCATTCTGAACAAATTCGGTTTTGTGTCTGTGTGTGTGTTGCACGATTTCTTCAGGCACCAGTTGTTGTGGTACGAACGTGCAACAGACCGTCAGGCCAGCTCATATGCTAAGTTCGTTGCTGCACTACATGAGTCAGTAGACGGTAAAGAACTCCAAAAATGCTCTGAATCCTCTATTTCATTCCAGTTGGTGGAATGGGCTACAGAGGGCATTGGGGTCTGCGATTTAAGAAGTAGCTGGGGGACAGAGGGCAACCTTTGCCGTGTCTGCCGGGATGCAAATCAGAACTTGTATCATGTGGTGCAGCAGTGTTCCAGGACTCATGGTGGCCGCAGTTTACGTCATGATGTGGTTGCCAAGCAGATAGCAGGCGCATTGTCATCCAGTGGTTGGGATGTGGAAAGGGAGATGCTGTATCACTAGCCCAATGGGTCTGCCATTATCTTGGATGACCAGGTTGTTAGTGGCAGCATGGACATGGAACAGACCTAGCGGGAGTTTCTCGAGTTGGGCATCTCGGCAGGTGTGCTCTCCGTGGTATCACTACCCGCGCCCTGGGGGGTTCGAGCCTCAACTCGTGGTAATGTTTAGAGGCGCATCCTTACATCCCTCTCTCCCTCATCCTACCTCAGATTCCTTAATCCCAATGGCTGGCGTCGGGTAAGCCTGGACGTTCTCTCTAATCTTTCAATTTATTTTAATCGGTTTTTATTTAATGGTGTGTCCCCACCACCTTTGAGAGATTTCATTAAGAAGGGAAAAAAACTCTGTGTGTGTGTTAGTGTGTCTGTCCGTGTGTCCACAATACCTAGCAACATGCATAAGTTCGCAAAATATCATTTGATTCAGGAGGACATTTCAGGGAATGTGTGCGTTAGGCTGTAGATGGTCCCCTATAAGTCTCAACACAGACAAATCAATATACTACTCTTCACATGAGCAAAAGTGAATTCCATCGAGCAACATTTTCTCAGGTTCTAGTCATCCGATATTGCTCAAATGTAGGTAGGAAAAGGCGATTTAATTATTTCATTTCAATTCGATCACGATCGTATAATTAGGAGCTGATGCGCATCAGCGAATGCGAAATCATTGCCACAAGCAATACTTTAGTTTCCATCGGATTTTGATGAAATTTTCTGAGAATCATTGAGTTAGGCTGACCCTATTAGTTTCTTCATTCAGAAATAGACAGTTCTCACATACGTATAATCCATCAAGCGTTATTTTCCAATGTCCTATTTGTTTGAACTTGCTCAAATTCGGAAGATAGTTGGTAAATGGCGATTTGATTACCCCATATGAGTTCCATCACGATTGATTAATTAGGAACTGCTATGCATGTACGAAATTCAAATTCTTGTGACAAGCATGACATTCTCAGCCCCCCCCCCCCCCAAAAAAAAAAACTTTCCAAATGAAAGCATGACTTTGTTGGCCAGTACTTTTTGAGCACATAAAATTGGTCGTCCAATGTGCTCGAAAATTCACTAAATGGCTAATAACGTCAAAGAATCGTTTAATGTACGTTTTCAGCAGAATTTTTCGTCCGAAGAAATTCATCATCAGTAGGCTTAAACATTAAAAAATGTATGCATCAAACTATGCTGAAAAACCGATCAAAACTGCAAGAAAAGCTTTGAAAAAAAAAAAATAAATAAATAAATTTATTCGCTAAATATTATGTAGATCAAGTTGTTTGCCATAAAATTGGGGGATAACGATTCCTTTGCACTGAACATGCTCAAATGTCTCTCTCAGCAGGAGTGCTCCGTGGTATCACCACCCGCGTCCTGAATGGTTGTTTCTTGAACTGGTGGTCGTTTTATAGGGGCTCTTCCTTTCATCCCATTCTTCCTCCTCGTCCTGCAACTTCCCTTATCCCTAGAGCCGGCGTCGGGTAAATCTGAGCGTCCTCCCCACTGTTTTATTTTATTTGTTTATTTTTCAATTTAATGGTGTGCTCCCTCCGCCTTTGAGGGGAGGTTCGTTAAAAAAAAAAAAAAAAAAAAAAAGTGTGTGTGTGTGTGTGTGTGTGTGAAAAAGTATTAAACTCCAGGGTTCGTTTCAAAATGTCTCAAAATAGTTCAAAAATAAAGAAATTTTCGATTTTATCATTTTTTGAGCGTTGCTATAGCTTCATTTTCTACAAAAATTTGCTAAAAAAAAATTGTATTTTTACTGCAGATGACATATACAGATCTATTAATTAGTTTTGTATGACGAATAAGAGGTCCATTATGACTGTAGCGTTTGTTATCTCAGCGCATGTGCTAAATCAAAATCCAGGGAATAAGCATGACTTATTTGACTTATACAGTCTCATTCGATTTCAATGACATATTCAATCAGACAAGAGTGTAAATGGTTTTCAATGAACTCCATTGCTCTCGAATCATTGATTGCTCTCGCACATGCGCAAAAGAAACATTTCCCATTGCCAAATTGACCACATTCATTTGGAGAGTAGTTTTAATTCCTTACGGAAGTGCTTGTACCTATCCTAACCCTCATAATCCCTGAGGATTAAACCGAAATCAGATGCAAACTGTGAAAGTTGTAAGTTACAAAAAAAATTCCAAACCTTCCTACCTTAGATACGGCAACGATGGAATTGTAATTCCATAATTACTGATAACTGAGTAAATATGCGATGTTTTCCAGGTTCTTACTGAATCTCCGTATTGAGTCTGGATTTGTGCTTACGGCCGATCTTGATGTTCATGAGCCTGCGATGCTGTCTGGCCAGAATATGGGCTATTAACATGTACAGTATAATGTTCGTGATAACGATCACTCCAATCGGACCGTCATAGTACGCCCACTTTATGACACCACCTAGACAATTATGGAGAGTAATACAGGAATAAACAACAAAGAATAAGTTAAAATGAGATCATCAATAGACTGTTAATTTAGAATAAAATTTTGCGTTAAGAATCTTAAACAAGATAGGCACAGAAGCTTTTAGCATGCACACGCTCTAGCCATGGGTCCCCGCTCCGAAAACGACAGGAAAAAGCGTTACGCATATATGACACGAAAGTAGCGCGGAGTTTTTTACTGGTTGCCACGTATGTACAACCTTTCCGTTGCTAGGGAAGTGTGACTTCCTCAGTTATCCTTCCACGATGATCGTTCGCTACTTGTTAGAAACCTCTCAATTTATCAAAAAATTTCATGATTCGTAAGCCGCCATAGTGTCAAAGGAAGCTGATTTATAGCGCCTAGTTACTGACTAATTAAAATCTTCATAAACATAATGGCAATTTATGTCTTGTTTTTCTACCTAAAATAATCATTGTAGGTGCCTGATGATACCCTAGTGATGTAATTATAGTATCAACTGTAATTCCTTGTTGATTCTTCGATTTAGACCAAAGCATGAACACTTTGAAACCACCCAGAAAAACAGCATTCAGTAAATTAGCATTGAGCGAACCAGCATTTAGCCAGATGGCTAAAGCATGTGCATGTTTTCAATAATTTAAGCCGACGGCTTTAAGTAACTAGCAACCGGGGGGTCAAGGGGAGCGATTTTTTTTTAATTTTCCGAAGTTTATTCAATGGTAACGGAGGCATTGTTTTCACATCTGGAACACTTCAACTCGCTTCATAGTATTTAGACCATTTTGGACAACTTTCATTCCGTGTCTGTTGCTAAACGGCACAATCTCGGACCACATTATCAAAATCGGTTTATTTTGGGCCGCTTCCACCAGTTTTGATTCGGGTTCAAGGAGCAGTTTGACATTTTGTGCTGAACGCTCGATCTAGGCCGGTTACTGGGAGTCGGGTAAACTCGGATAAACCACTACGATATTCATAGGAACCATCCCGAGACTTGCATTTTCCCAAGGACTCCCCCGATTCAGAAAAAAATCGGGACCGATGATAGTTCTTTAGAAATCTATCTTTCAAGAAATTTTCGCATGCGTACATATATGCTGTTATTTAATGGTTGGAAATGGAATCGATAGAATATTTTCTACGAGTTTATCATATCACTCCCTAGGAATATCATCAAAATCGGCTCAATAATATCGGAGTTTCACCTTGGCATCCAATATTAGTAATGCAAATGAGCAATAATTATTACCCAACCCTTTGAGACAAAATTCATCAAGTTCGATTCTGTCAATTAGAGCTTGCGGCATGTGCTGCTTTTGGAGTCTTCATTTCATCAAAGGAAGTGTGAACTTATTCACGATAAAAATAAAGAACTCAAATCAGGTTTTCTGCAACTGTCGGATTTGAAAAATTCGTGCTGGTAAGGGGGGTCAAGGTTTTTGTGCACTTAGGGATTGTAAATAAATGTAAAATCCATGAAAATCGGTCCATTAGTCCCGGAATTTTGCCTGTGCCAACCAATTTTAATTTTGAACATGCACCATAGTTACTAATGAACCGATCGCCAGTCCATAGGGCACATTTCTGGAACATATACTCAACTATCCCTCGACTTTGAGAGAAATAGGACTAATATTAAGAGAAATCGGCGTTATAAGAAATTCTCGTTTGTTCATGCGCACACACTACTATTCATCCAATGGCATTCAAATTCATAGGAGACCATCTAGAAGCTATTTCAAACAATCCCTGAAAACTTCATCAAAATCGGACTAAAACTCGGTATGGTTTTGGGCTTAAAACAAGGATTTACAATCAACAGACATATCATTATTTGGGTTTTGGAGGACAACAATTTTTTCGAATTCTTTCATGAACGCAAAGCTCCTTTACTCACGGTAGTAAGGAAGCAAATTTGAAGTGATTTGCACCGACGAAGACTAACAATATGTCTGGAAAATGTACACCCACGAAGCCATTAATACCTACTAACTCGTGCGTATGAGGCGTGGAAAAATTTGCTCCTAATACTAATAAGATGCCTCCTAGACGTTGAGCATTCAGACAGCATGAACATTGCTCACTGGTCGACGACAACGGAAAGGTCATAGGGCGACTGAGCTGTATGGAATAACTTCCTAGAAGAATTCCTGTGGTCAGGGGAAGGAGGAGCAAGTTCATGTGACTTCTCTGAACACACATATCCGTGTTCACGCCTAAGAGGCGCCTAGTTAGCATTCCAAGGTTAATATAATATGAGCACACTTACTTCGAAAGAAACAGGAATCGACTCCAAGATTAGGTTTCATACGAGTATCTATGATTGTTAGTTGCAATATAAATGTAGCGCAGGTAATCAAAAGTGGCATGCCCCATGCATAGATTGAAAATCTGATGAACCTTCTCTGCCGTCGCGTTTTCGCTTTGAAGTGTTTGTGATTTCCTGGTTTCATCTGACTGAAGAAATTGAAAAAATAAAACAAAAATCTTAGATACCAAATTACCTAAGGGAGTTATTTTGTTCTTATGAGTAATACATCACCACCATAATACCTTACTACTC
The DNA here is from genome assembly GCA_030762985.1 of Adelphocoris suturalis. Lineage (NCBI taxonomy): Eukaryota > Metazoa > Arthropoda > Insecta > Hemiptera > Miridae > Adelphocoris > Adelphocoris suturalis. The sequence goes on along the minus strand of CM061045.1, from coordinate 80,264,422 downwards.
CAAAATACTGGAGTCTGTGGGTTATCAGCACAAATAAAGACTAATCATTCAAATAACCAAGGTTTAGTATTAAGTCTAAAGGGTAATTTCCTCTAGTAGTAATAGTAAAATTATCCATCATAATCGACTTCACCAGCTAGTCGAGTATCGGGGAAAGTCCTCACATGTCCTTACATCGAAAGGCTCCGAAAGGTATGTACATGATAATTCGGGTTTAGTCCACCAATTACAACCAGGATCAGTTGGTATCCGACCACGAACGCGATAGTAGTAAGATATGAGACTTGGTACCTACCTGTATTGTTTCACGCATTAAAATACTTCAGTTAGTTAACTACGTCGGAGTTTTCGTACGAAAAGAGTGAAAACAATAATTTATTTCATTGATATAACGCAAGCAGTAGGTAGATGGTAGGTGTAAGTAACTGACTAGAAAGTCACCAGTCGAAAAATTCTTAAGAGTCGTTACTGGCGACCTGCAAATCATTAAAAGACTACCAGATCGTTCTAAATGACCAATTGAGGACATGCTGGATGCGAAAATAGAGAGTTCCGCACCTTAAAGTCACGTCAAGTCCTTAACGGATCTAGTTGTGACGCTAAATCCATGGAAGGAGGAAATTATCCCTAGGAGGTTATTGGAGCCCATGGAAGGAGGTTATTTCAGACGATTACGTTTTTTCCGGATTGCAATCCGTTAACGAATCTGTACGGAAGGATGCGTCACCGTAACTCATTGCGTCAGAGTTACGGCGCCGGATTGTCGATACCGCACGACGTATTGTGTTTTACGAATCTACTAGGAACTCTCTAATGGAGCCTTCCACTTGAGCTTACCGAAGCAAGGTTATCCATGTTGGAGGGCCACTGCTAGCAGCAAGTTCAAACCCAACAACAGTTTCTCGACGAGACGTATTCGATATATTTCGAGGCGAATTCGCATTATTTTGCGCTTCTATCTAATCAGATTATTCAAAATACCGCTATCCATAAAAATATTATGGGTAAAACTATGAAAACTAATGTAATAGAAGTAGGTACATACATGCCGACGAAAAAGGTAAGAAGCTGGGTAGGGAAATTTCTTACTACATGGCTTTGTAACACTTAAAAGTTATTGATCTAGTGGATTTAGCAATGTCTCAGTTGCTAAAATAAAAGCACAGAATAGACCAATGGTGAATAAAACTTCACCAAATGTTTTCTCGTTCGAGGTTACCGTAATGTTCAAGGACCTTTTTTACCTAAGCTTGAGTAGGTACTGCCTTCCTTTATTCTAGTTTAGTTTCCTGTTCTGTGAATGCTAGTATTTTTAATAACTACCTAATGACGACCAATCTGTCGTACAAATTTTATTGGTCTCGTAAGAAGGTGTAGGTACCTGGCACAGTGCTGCTGTTTGAGCAGGCTGATGACAAGTGCGTCAAGAGTTTTGTTCGTTTTTTGCAATGCAGAGGTGTAAAACCGGGAAATAACAGGAAATACTACCTGTCTTAGTTAGTTGAGGAAGTAAAAAGAAGGAATTTATCGATTGACCAGTTAATTGACGGCGGTAAGTGGCTGCAACTGAAAGCCGACAGGCGTCGATCATGTAGCAGCAGTTTCTTTTTCCACCTCGGATTTCTATTAGACTCCAGTCACTGGATGGAAGAAATTCCCGAGCGGTCCCAGACGGCACTATATATTTGCACATTGTAAAAAGCGCGGTGATGGTATTGGAAAGAGACAACAATACATCCTCAGGTAAGATGTAATTCTACTTATTTAAATTTTCGTGAATTTGAAAAGTAAACTGATCTTAACAATACGAGAGGGGCCATGAGTGACAACGGACTGCATAGGAAGCGCGATGTCAAATGAATGTTGAGTGAAAATAAAACGGAACTCAACACAGGGCAAAACGGAAGTTAGTGAAAAACATCGTCTATTTCCACGAAAAATTAAGAGTTACAATGTTAAATCGATCCCGACGGTTAGGCAGCCACAAACCATCATCAGTAACAAACAATAACTATAGATACATTAGAAATGACACAGCTTATATAGTAACAGGCGACGGGAGATTTAATCCCATTGGTCGAGAGAAAGGAAACGGGGCTGTAGGTACAACCAATTAAGTGCAAACTAAGTGAAAGGAGATTATGGCTAATGAAGTGAAAAGAGGGGAAGAATTACTGGTTTCAACAGTTTGAACGGATAATTCCAAGCTTTATAGAAATGGACTTATCAGTGGTGAAATATATTGAGGAATATCCTCATTTAAAAATTTACCAGATCAGTCACTTATGATAATTTCGAATTTTTCAAGTACATTCAACATAGGTACCTCCCTTTGGACGAAAATGAAGAAATTCAACAAACTGTCTATCTGTCAAATCAAAATTGTAATTATGATAGAATTCCTGAAGATGTTTTGCAAATGTAGACCTACCCTTATTTTCCCTGAAATCCTCCTGATGCTCTTCGGTTATTTCCCTGAATTTTCTTCTAGTTTGACCGCAATATTCGTAGCCGCAAAAACATTTTAATCTATAAACCTTTAATTTATCCTGAACATTAATTTTGTCTTTAACGGAACCTAATAATGCTCTAAGATTATTTGTAATTTTAAAACTCACTTTGTAACTCCATTTTTCGTAGAAATAGTCATTGTTTTTCACTAAATTCCATTTTGATATCGGTTCCTACAACTTCGTCGCGAGTTATTTAGTTCGTATTAACACAGGGTTGTAGAAATCGAAAAAATGTCATCGTCGGGTAGAAACCAGGTCTTCCCGGACGGCTGTCACTTTACAGTCCCCAAAACAACAATATTTAACCATTTTACCATGTAACCATTTAACAAATTTTACGACGGTATTACACCCGAGTACATGCGTTAAAGAGCGAAGTTGCGTGAGCGGTGGTCCTACACAATTGATTCCTTGCTCGGGCGGACAACCTTGGCCTTCCCTTCGCTTATAATGGACTTTTCAGGTAGGTACAAGACAAGCTCTGGTACAGGCCGTGTATTGTGTTTAGTAATTCTGTACTGCATAGAAATATAAGAAGAAATAGGAGACATAATCAGAGTTACTACGAGTAGCTATTAATGTACCTAATCTGTGTATTGAGCGTATAATACAGCGATTTAGAGTAGTTATGTCAGATGAGTAACTCCAAATAGATGAGTAAGTCCATGAATCGGGTATGAAGCCGGTAACCAGTTTAGCAGTCAGAAGATCACCTGCCCACTTTGAATTTTGTTAGACCAGGTGGAAGTCATTTTCAAATCTGACTACCATAAGTTATACATGTCGCTCCCAGTATCTTTTCCGCTTTATAGTGGACTGGTACCATTAATAAGTTAAAGGCATAACCTAGCTCTACTTAGCACAAAATAATAACAGTTTTTAATAAAAATGAGAAAAACTTAACGAAAAATGAGTCTCACATTGTCTTAGAACGTCAGTTACTCCAATACTGCGTAAAAACGAGGACGATAAGAAAGATCATACCTGTTGTCATGATCGATGAGAATGTTCTTACATTATGAGATGTAACCGCTAACTGGAAGGTTATCCCAATCATACATGTTAATGCGAATACAATTGCGAAGTTCTGCTCATTTTCTCAGCACGTTTATCTACGAATTATTCTATACACAATAATTGGCGGCGAGTTTGGTACACGTTGTTTGCGAGTTGATTCGGAATTTACAACCTAACGACCGCTGCTGCCGAATGGTGTTGATGAATCCTCGGAGAAAACTTTTATCACTCGCCGCATCCATATTGTCACGTGCCACGCAACTAGATCTACAAACAGGTTAATATATTCACAAGCAATTAATTTAGTATTTACGAAAATAAACGCTGGGCTATTTAAAACTCTGATTGATTCAATAAAAATCTCGCAAAAAGAAATTCTATTCTGTTGGATGTTCTTTTCTGTTAATTTTTCATTGTTTTTATGACAGCAAAGATCTATTTATTAACTTTTTTATTGTTATTATTATTACTTAATACACGCATAAAAACATCAATCAATCAAAGAGTTAGATATATTATATTTTTATCATCTTATCATTGAGATTTATCTCGCATCAGAGGAATTTTTTATGATAGTACGCTATGCTGGTTAGTCTTTATTGTTATGTGTCTGTGATGTTAGATTTTAGGGTATGTTGTATTGGAGTGAATATATTTATTTGCGTGACTGTGGGAAGAGTGTGTTGTTGCTAGTGAGTGGCCTAGGCACAGCCCCATTGGCGTTTTTCCGGGTCAGAGTGTCCTTTGTCACTTGTTAGGGCTGCCTGTTCAGAAATGGGCAGGCGGCCCCGGGAGCCGCCGAGGTGGGTGGGTCCGAGCAGGCTACACTCGGGAGTTTTGTGCCCCCCCCCCCCCTTTTTATTCCTCCCTCCTAACCCTTTAGTCCTACTCACCACAGACATTTATTTATTTATTTTCAAAATGACGTTTGCTCTATCGCTCGATATTGATGATGTTTTATGGCAATAAAAAATTTATTATTATTATTATTATTAAATCAAGAGTCTCGTAGAACAACTTCGCTCGGATACGATGGCAGATAATAGTAGTTTTTCAAGCGTGAACCTTTTCGAAAATTACGAAGGCCGCAAAGAGAAATTCGCATGCTGTTTAGAAAGATTTGATATCTATAGTTTTATGAAAAATGTCAACACCGCCAAAAAAGCTCTTGCTATGTGCATCGATGTGATCGACGCATTATAACGCTATTTCCGCATTTCTCGGGCCTAAAATTAATTACAAAGCTGCATTACAAAACTGTCGTCTTTGAGTTTTTGAAAATGCTTACTTAAAAAAAAAAAAATATATTTATATCACAATATTTCTTTTGATATACAGAGTGTCCTACTGAAAGGTTACTCTCCATAATTTTCTACGCAAATCTCAAGAAAAATAGTTTCGAGCGCGCCACTTGCGCCAATGTGGCGCTAATGACATCAACTTTGGTTTTTCAGATGTGAACCCCCATGTGTTATTGCAGATTCGAATTCCCTTTGAAATTTCATGAAGAAATGACCCATCATTCGATTTTTTTTTTTAGTGCGCGCAAACTGGCGCAATTCCGCTCCAAAAGTTCGCAGAGTACTGAGTTTTTGAAGATATTCAATTGCCACATGTAATTCATGATTTTGGGATATTTTTTCGTGCTGAACGTCGAAATGATGTTCATCTGTTGATATTTGCAACACCAACTTGGGAAAACACGGGAAAATATACATTTTAAAACGCTTTGTTCTGTGTGGAAATGTGTAAGAAAGTTCCAGTCATGCAGCATGATCGTATGTGCGAATTTTGTAAATTATTGTATTGTATAATGTTAAATTGTTTTGAAATTTGAGCTTTTTGAGAGCAACGAAATTGTTTACTCTTAATTTTATTGCAAAAAATGTATTCTAAATAATAATCTCCTATTCAAATAGAGGTTTTGAATTTTTAACTTTTTTTGCAGTTTTTATCGATTTTTTAGCCAATTTTGATGAATTTCAAGTACATTTTTTGAAATTTGACCAATTTAATGTGCTCAAAAAGTGCTGGCCAACGAACTCATCAATTCAATTCCTTAGCTCAATCAATCAATTCTTAGCCGATTTGCTACGGGATATGGCAGGTCGAGAGCTCACTGTTTCGTGTGAATGTCGAAAAACAGTCTTGACAGCTGATATTTTTCTTAGAACTCAGTTTATTAGAGGCCTTCGCAATAATTGGCTCAGAGAGCAATTATTACAGTTCGCAGATGGACATGTCCACTTTCCTCCACTTTTATCTTTACTCATTAGTGAAGTATCGGACTTCTTCCACGGACTGGTAGTCACTAAGGTAACGCATTATGGGAAGAAAATTGTCTACCAATTATCCGAACATCGTTTCCCAATTCGTTACTTCCTTGGTTATAGACACTTTCACCGGTCCCAATTGAAATAGCTTCGTAGCTTCATGCTTGCTGAATTGGCTAGACCAGTTTCTCCAAACTTAGCGTAGCCAGCGAGTCCGAATATTAGCAGAATATGAATAGCATCAAGCGCGGAATGATCAGTAGCGAGTAACCAAAAATTATTTACTTTGATTTACAGTCATAAGTAGTAATTCAATTTCTTTATTTTGTAATAATTTGTAAGAACGTTGGCTACGGCAAGATTGGGGAAATCGGCGACGTCATTCGGTAAGCATAAGAAACGAAGGTTTCGATAGGGGAAAGGAACTGCGGAAATGTTTGAAACCAAGGGATTATAGGATTGGGGAACGGGGTGGGGATGCCCAATTGCTACATTATGTAACCCGGTTTATGTTGGTGCCCAATAAGCTACATTATGTAACCCGGTTTTTGTTCACTATGTTCATTTTGTATCTTATCTGTATATCATGTATAAACGACATTATCTTTATCGTTCGTGAACAACAAGAGCTAGTTTGTGGTGTGGTCAGTACGCAATTTCCGTTCCACAGTTACCTCGGCCTGGATACTATTTCAAAAGACAACAGGTATCATATTATTGATGTTGTTGATACCATCGCCAAGATACACGATATCACCTACGCAACCCATCGTCACCATCTCATATTCGTGGAGCTGAAAGCACGCGATTGGTGATTTTTATTACGACTTTCTTCATTCTGGGAATTGACATTCTGCTATCAGTGCCTTGGGGCTTAGTGCGAAATATTTGCAGAATGTTATACAAGGGTTCTTTATCTGTTTCAGTTTACGAAACGTACTGAAATCGGAGTTGACGTGCGAAGTAACGGAATACTGATATCAGACTATTCACCTTTAAATAATATGGATGTTGAAGGAGAGTTTCCAGCTAAACGTCCGAAACGATCTAATGGAATTGAATCAAGTAAGGTAGCTCCGGATATAGGCACTCACAACGGAGGTTCAGGTTGAAATACTTCCCAAAATCGCTAGTTAACCCCGCCGAAAATGACTGTGGTTTGGACTGAAGAATTATGGAAACACTACCAAAAGCGCCGGTGGTTTGATGGTAGTCGACAGATGATGAAGGCGAAACAATTATGAGGACAAATTGATCAGAATGATGTGTATATAATGTTTTGTGGTCTGGATGCTAGCAATCTCGCATCTAAAAAATGAAAAATTATCCTAATAAATCCTTTTAGTAAAATATAGATTAATTGGAAAAATAGGTCAGAAGAATGTGAATAGTGTGGTAATTTGCATGTTCGCTATTAGCTTGTAGTTTTGCCCCTTCTCAGCCATAAAACCCGCACTTCTGTCTGGCAATGGATGAGAATCGAGTTCCTCTTACTGGCGTCTACTAATCCAAGCTATTAATTCAAACTCCCAGTTAGCGAGGAAATTGCTTAGTCTGAGGATGACTCTACTTATGTAGGTAGACTGTACTAGAACTTTACGCATAGGTAAGGATGAGAAGGAGTGGCCTTGTTATACCACTAAATTTTGGAACTTTTGTTGATGAAGGGCATTTCATTGGTTCGTTGACTTGAAAGAGCCTACAAGAACTTATTTCTAAGCAAAAATACCCTCAAAAACGGACTTACTCAAAGCAAGCACTATTAACGCGGTATATATGTCAATTAGGTGGACATCTACTTAATTTATGACTGAAAGACGATATTAATATTTAATCTAGATGTTAGACAGAGAATAGAGAACGATGTCAGAAGAGCAAATACTGCCACACCTTCAGTGGAAAAAGGAATTCGAATGGAAAATTTGTATGACAAAGGAAGGGGAGGTGTGATTATTCGAATAGTGGATCGATTCTTAGATTCTTCCTACTGGCTGAACTTTGATACCAGATTACTGATATCTTCCGAGTTGTTGGTCATGATTGTGTACCTTTACTATCTCCAATTATTCTTAGTACCAACTCAAACGATGCAACTTTCAGATGCAGCCTAACACTGCGACCCTATATATTTCTTCATTGACTTGATTTCGCATCGACTTGAAACAACAGCTTTCCGTTCACCAAAGATGTAACTTTCCGTTGTTAGGTGAAACATTATTTTTGAAAAACAAGGTAGAACTGTTATAATTATTATAATGAACCAAGTGGAATGAAAAAAAATTGTATCTGACTCACCTCATAGTCATATACATCATTATACAAAAGGCATTCATCCAGAAGAAGGCAGCTAGGAAAAAGTACTGCACGCAATAACCTGTGTGCAGAATGAATTGCTTCAGTAGGAGTTCGAATATATAACTAGGTATACAAGTCTATATAGTGAGCTATATAACTATCTTTCAGGGTATGTAGAATCATCTACAATATATTAGAGGTGCGAAGGTAAACAGTCCATGGAATGTCTGAGATCTTATTATTTACCCACAAAGTCATTAAATTTCGGGGCGATGTTGATGAGAAATGGACAGTATTAATAATTGATTCCCCTATCCTCAAACAAATAAAGTTTTTGTTAGTCATGTTCAAATATAGGAGATCGTAATACATTTGAAGAACAAATGTATTTTCATAATTACTTATACATATCCAATTTTTTTAAGCTTACAATAGTTTTACGAGTTTTTTTGTAGAACAACCTTAAATTTCACTTCAATACACGAACTACTGAGTTATCCACACACAGGAATATAAAGCCTCTGTAGTGCACAGATATACCGATTTCACTAGAATCCACTGGGGTATTAAACAACCAGAATTCCCGTTTCCAAAGTTTGAATGAGTAGTTCACCTACAATAGCATCATACTATGCTTAAGAGTTATTTCGTTTCCGTTTTCTTTAATCCAACATGTCTCCAAATCTCAGGGTTAGTATTATAACAATCGCTAACTGAATTAAACCTTCCGCTAACTGAACTAACCATTCCACAAACAGAATTAAATCACGCTAATATGTTTAACCCTTTTGAATCTAGTTAAGCATCCTTTTTTTTTCAACTCTTCATTCATTTCAGTGGGTTTTATTTGAACCTCTACACAAAGCGACAAGATCGGAAGAACGAAAAATTGGATATACAAACAATTTTTGTTCTAAATATTGTACAGAACCTGTATTAAAGTATTTCACTTTCTATAACCCCAGCAGTTTTGGTGACATTTGACTAATCAACAATTGAAATTTTAAAACCGATTGAAATTTGATGTTCCGCTGCAGTAAGCAATTATCCAGCGGGAACCGTTCAGTTCTTCCCACCTTTTTTTCGATTTCTAATCTCGTTTAAGAACATTTTTCGAAACTATGGAGGTAACAAAAAAGTTCCGGTCATGCAGCACTATTTTATGAGCAAATTTTCGTAAATTATCGTAAAATTTTAATGCTACAGTGTTTCGGAAATTGAGGACAGTGAAAATAAATTGTCAATTACCAATTTTATGGCCAAAAGACATATTCTAAATATTGATCTGTTATTCAAAAAGATAATTCGGATTTTTAACTTTTTTTTGCAGTTTTAGCCAGTTCTATTTTATACTTAATAAACTTTATTTGAGCAATATTTTGCTAAAAATATAAACTCAACGATTTTTAGCCGTTTTTAGCTATTTTTAGTGATTTTTTCAGAACTTTTTTTCATTTGATCAATTTAATGTGCTCACAAAATGCTAGCCAGCGAAGTCATCCTTTCGTTTGGAAAGCTTGATTTTTGGAAGAAGAACGCAAGAACGAGATTTTTTATCTCAATCCAAAGAAGAGTTATCGTCCGGAAGGACGTATATATATATATATATATATATATATATATATATATATATATATATATATATATATATATATATATATATATCGTGTGTATGTGTGTGTGTGAAAATTCTTTAAACCCTAGGTTTTGTTTCAGAATGTCTCAAAATGGATTTCAGTGAATAAAATTTTCGAAAATTTTGATTTCAAAATGTTTGGAGCCATTGCTATAGCCTCATTTTCTACAAAAATCCGCTAAAAGTTTTTGGAGGGATATGAGTTCATAAATTGTATTTGACTGTCAAGACCACATATACTTGAATAAGTTCGATATTTTCTATATTTTGGTAAAAATCGCCATGGTACGTAGGTCTTCATTCATTTCATGGCACAATTTAATCTTTGTTCAAACACTCCAATTACCGACTTAACTACCGTCAGCGCTTAGCTCTTGTAACAACCATTCGAACATTTTTCACTATAAAAAAAAAGTATTGATTTTTGTAAATATAATAACTTTATTGACACGGATACTAATCTAAATAGTCAATGATCAGTATGCAAGCGACGCATGTACTCTATTCGGTAGTTTTGATTGTGCAAGGTTGATTTCTATTCTCGACAAGTTTGATGTATTAATTCAGTTTGTAATACTATTTTGTGTGTGATTTATTCTTCTTTGAGAACGTCTCGATAAGTAAATTTTTTTTTTTTTGATCGGAGACTATCGAGTAGGTTTCAAAATTCCAAACCCTGGGGTAATTAATGAAGTTCGAACCTTCATATTTTACGGATTGGCCTCAAGAAGAATTTATTTAACATTCATAGAAAGGATAGATTTTATATAAATTGAATATCATTACTTGGGTTCACATAGTAACCCGTTAATGAATGATAATACCCTTTAACTAATATTATTTTGCCTATTGGATTTTCAATTTTGTTCATGCTGTATTTTTAAATTTGATTTCTTTTTAAATTAGGTAAATTACTTCATCATGATTATTATTCTCAATGAAACTGATTCATTGGGAGTTCAGATCCTCGAACAAATCAATATTCACCTATGTGATTGGTGAGTGGAGGGTATGTTGCATAGCCACATGGGTAACGGTGCTCTTGTGTTTCAAACTATAGGCAGTTTGGTATTAAACGTACAGAGATATTCACGGTTTGTAAAGGGGCGAATCATAGCAAACACTTGAAAAACTTGCTTCCGGCAACGTCACTCTACAAAACCTTCGTTTCATAGAATATTTTCATAAGAGCTAATAGTAATTTTAAACGCTAACCTGCAATTATGCATTCCCAGCAATTAGTTATTAATGGTTTAAACAACACTCTTGCATTACATATGAATGCTAATGCCAAGGATATGGATTGTGACACCAGATACGGTATGAACTCAACGTTTTTGCTTTTCTTTGTTTTGACAGTCAATAGGATGAAGGAAGTCATCAACAGGAAGGCTGCTGAGATGATCATACAAATGGATTGTCCCTTCACTGGAGGGTCCTTGTCGTTGGTTCTTTCACCGCTGTTCTCAGATTCCGTGCATATGTAAGCACCGAATGTTGTGTTGTTGCGGTCCAAACAGAATTGTGGATTACTCATACCCTCACCTTCTTCAGTCCAGTTCATCCAGTCTACCTGATATATGGTAGGGGTGAAGATCCCACAGCTGTTTTTGTCTGCTGGCAGTATCAATTTACCAAACTGGTCGATGGTGAATTTAGTTTCCTCATGAAATGTTCCTATAGCCGCAACACCGCACCTGAAATTAATTGGAATAGAAGAACAGATGCTTCGTATGACTGTATATTTGAAAATAAAGCTATTTCATTTTGAGAAGTTCAGAAAGGGCTTAAGAGTTAGGACGGGGCTATTGTCTTTGGTGTGTGAGGCGATGAACACTTTCAACCTTGAGGAAAGTTAACCATGTAGAAATTCGTTTCATGATACACTGAAACAAAGTCCAAGGGAAAAACGAATGGCCTGCTTTTGTGTGATCGTGTATGTTCATGTGTGACAAAATGTTGTTGATGCTACCCGGGCACCAGTTATCCATCGATTGGGATGTCAGTGCCTATTTTACAGCTATCACGTTATGCATTAAGTCGCCAGATTTTTGAATATAGCGTTTGGAGAGCAAACAAAGGAGGTAAATGCGCCAAAAAATTTGTGATTTTTGGCTCATTTTGATAAACTTATTCAGGTTGCCCACGTCTCATTTTCAAGCGTTTTGCGTGGTTCTTATCCCACTGTAATCGAAAACCTATTTATTGTATAGTTTCCAAAACCTCAACCTTGAAGCGCCAAGTGACACGTGCGTTTCAGAATGTAGCGTTACTGGCAGTAGCCATGCCTGGTTTAGCGATGCCTCTAGTTTTTTACCTGCAACTATAGTTGGAAGTGGAATCTTCTTCTATGCTCTCTCGCACACTGATCGCAGTATTATATATGGTGACTCTTCCAGTCCGTCAATGACACCCATTATGTGGAAGGAGCTCAGAAAAATGGATAGAATAAGGACTAAAGTGCAACCTAGTGGATACCCTAGTGTCCCTTAGTTACTTTAAGTAAGTTCCAGGTGGTAAGTTCCATGTAAAACAGAAGGACTTTATTTGATTGTTACATCGCCAGTCGAGGTCCAAACATAAAAAGGCGAGTGTAAGGATTCTTTTACCTTAAAGTAAGATATAAACAATTTTAATGAACATATTCCTACTTTTTTTCTGTTCTTTACATGATTACTAACCATAAAATTGTTTCAGAACCGGATAAATATTGTAATTTGAAGTTTAACTGAGCCTGGCCGAACACGTATTTTCCAATATGTGGGCGAATGTTTGAGTTATGCTTACGAAACTTTCTAAGCGGATTTCAACTATTTACCTACTAAATTACGTTGATGTAGGTACCCACCTACCGATATTAAAGTTCTTATTTGAGACTTGTGTTTTAAATTTGAAATACCCAATGAATTTTTTCACATACATAACCCTGATTCCCGCATCCCTCATTGCCTACTACCTAGATACTACCATTGCCCGAAACCCCTTTGGAGATCTTGAAACTTTTGGGTATAGAAATTATTCAAATGGAACGGTTATTCACCCTGCTAAATTGAGAATTTGACTTAAAACCCAGAGAATTTGGATGAAACATGATAAATAAGATCATTTTATTAAATAGAGTTTAGTGTTCATAGACCTGGGACTCAGTCGATCACAATCAGAAAAATTTTCGTTCACAAACTGGAAAAATCGTTCTTTTTCAATATTTGTCTTTTAAATTAATTCTGTACGGAATGAATCTAAATTTTCTTATATAATTTCGATTCGTGAATAGACTTTGAAGCACTTGAGGCTGGGAAAACAGTAAAAGATTAAATAGAAGCTTGGGAATGTATCATTTATGAAGTTCCACTCCTTAATCCCTAATCGTTCACATACTTGAAAGGTCACCATATACGAGTTTCTGACTGATACCTGCTGTGCAGAGCCCTGAAATTATAGGTTTGAGAGGTGTTCAACAACCAAAAACAACCAACCACCAACCTTAAATAACTAGGTAGTTCATGAACCTACCCTTGTTCATGGGAATGTTTTTAATTTCTCTCCGTATTTTTTTCCCCCACTGGCCGTTGCAGATCTCTATTATTTTTGGTCCAGTGCGACTCTTAGGGGGTATTTCACTCAGAAGTATTGAACCCCAATGCCAAAATACGGTTTCTAATGTTGAATCAGGTTTCTGCAATCTTGGGTTCGAGGTATATAAATACTAGGGTGGTTCAAAAAAAAAAAAAAAAAAGTTCTGGGATTTCTTGTCCCCATTGATTTTTTGCTTCCTCAGTATGTCAGGATGACCCTCCTAAAATTTTAGCAAAAAATATTAATCCTAACCACTGTACCTGGGTCGATTTTGGCCAGTTATCGACCGCTATCGTAATCCAACCTCTAAATTGGTGCCGAGGTGATGATTTGAAGGACGAATTTCCATTTTTTTGGGTCCATTTATGGGTTTTTGCATGCGCTGAACACGATGAACTTATTTATTTTACGCTCCGTCCACTAGTTATCCGGTAAACTGGCCAAGGGCACTGCTTGATGATAAGTAAAAATCGAAAATTTCACCGAAAATGCTGTCGCCTGGTTAAGAATTGTGATAGAAACCTGCTATTATGGTCGGATAATATGCTTTGGCATGTTCTGAAAATGATCCCGTTTTTTACTATACTTTTCTGCCGATGATTGCTTCGTTTATCGGCCATAAACCTCAAATTAACTGTAGGGTAATAGACAAATTCACCCTAATATCACCGGGGAATTATGTCGCGTTGATAATTTAAGGTCCCGAAATACCTTGTGCCGATAAAATCAGGTATTTTCCAGGATACTCGGTACAAAGCCGTTGGTAATTTGGCAAGGACTTGATCCGGCACTGTACTTATTCGCCAAATATAGCGGCAAAATGGAGAAAATAACTAAAATGTTCACATTTTTCTGTAAAATTCCTTAGTTTCCATCGGTTTTCCGGGGTCAAATTCGTAGTGCTGAATTGTCTGAACTGTGATTGGATGATAGTCAGCTTGACTATCAAGCCTTATTGATATCTGTACAACACCACAAGGAAAAATTTCCTAAAACTTGCGTAAACGGGATATAGTTGAAACTTTGAAGACTGTATGAAATACTTTTTTTCATGTTTCAATATTTTATCGAGGTTAATTATTATTTTTATATATTTTTATTATATGTTATTCTCGTTAAAATGTTATGTTTTATGTTCCACGATCATGGATTCTTTCAGCTTATCGACAAATTACAGATTGTCCCTCGAGCAAGTGAAACTGAAATTATATTACCTTATTTTTAGTTATATTACATCATTTTTTATTTAACGATATAATCACAGTTCAGACAATTCAGAACTATGAATTTGACCCCGGAAAACCGATGGAAACTAAGGAATTTTACAGAAAAATGTGAAAATTTTAGCTATTTTCTCCATTTTGCCACTATATTTAGCGAATAAGTACAATGCCGGTTCAAGTCCTTGCCAAATTACCAACGGCTTTGTACCGAGTATCCTGGAAAATACCCAATTTTATCGGCACAAGGTATTTCGGGACCTTAAATTATCAACGCGACATAATTTCCCGGTGATATTAGGGTGAATTTGTCTATTACCCTACAGTTAATTTGAGGTTTATGGCCGATAAACGAAGCAATCATCGGCAGAAAAGTATAGTAAAAACGGGATCATTTTCAGAACATGCCAAATCATATCCGACCATAATAGCATGTTTCAATTACAATTCATAACCAGGCGACAGCATTTTCGGTGAAATTTTCGATTTTTACTTATCTTCAAGCAGTGCCCTCATCCAGTTTACCGGATGACTAGTGGACGAAGCGTAAAATAAATAAGTTCATCGTGTTCAGCGCGTGCGAAAACCCATAAATGGACCCAAAAAAATGGAAATCCGTCCTTCAAGTTATCACCTCGGCACCAATTTAGAAGTTGGTTTACGATAGCGGTCGATAACTGGCCAAAATCGACCCAGGTAAAGTGGTTAGGATTAATATTTTTTGCTACAAATTTAGGAGGGTTATCCTGACATACCAAGGAAGCAAAAAAAAAAAAAAAAAAAAAAAAAAAAAAAAAAAAAAAAAATCCCAGAACTTTTTTTTTTTTTTTGAACCACCCTAATAAATACCTATTTCCGGAAAACCCCTCAAAAATGGAATTTTCAAAGCTCTTATAAACTCAGATATCGTTCACTTGTCGGTAGTTATTTCACCAGAGCATCTTATTGCATCAAATTTTTCAATAGCATTTCATATTTTAGACCATTCTGACGAATTATGATCTTGCGTACTCCTGTCAGTCACATTGCCACACTAATAACCTCCGCAATTTTCAGCAAATTTTTATGAACATCCGTGGATAGATGGGTCCTCTGACATTCAGAATCAGGGAGGAATCGATCAATAATAGCAAATTTGCAGTCGTAAACCTGAAACGTTTACCACATGCATACAGTTCCTTCAATCTCCATTCGATTTTGGCATCTTATTGCATCAAATTTTTCAAAATTTCAGGTCTCAATCATTTTAGATACATATTCTTATAGGAAATTTTCGAATATACCACATGTTAGTATGCTGAAAAAATTAGACCTCAACCCGAAGATGTAATCCGATCATGCTGGCCAACGAACTTGAACTTTCGTTTTGTGATTAATCTACGGAGAGTTAGAATGACACATACATATATACATACATACATATATACATACATACATACATACATACATACATAAAAAAAATCTTATGCATAATTTTTTTTCAAAAATTCACGTTCTACAAATTTTGAGGCGAGAGCAATAGCTTAATTTTCTTCAAAAATTCGCTAAAAATGTGGGTTTTTCAATGAAATTGTTGGTTTTTCTGAAAGAATCACGCTGCATAACATTTGTAGATTCGATTAAATGTATGTGTGTTATTAAAACTAGTTAATTAAAGTGATTACTCGTTGGTTTATTAAAACTATGTTTGTGTATTTTAGATGAATAAATACATGCCGCATGCTATACTTATATGTATAATGCGTATGGTTTGAAATAATTTTGCAATCCCTTCAAACCATTTCAAGTATACTTTGTGAAGCTCAAACTGTGTTAAATGATCGGTGGCTTACAAAGTGATTGAGTATCTATATTCCCAGTGGATGGAATGGCCCTTCCAGTTCTCGAAAGATTTGTAGCATATTTTCGCGTAGTCTTCCATGACATCCCCTTCTTTTTCTTGGTCGCAGCAAACCGGTAGAGGAGTTTTACTCAATATCCGAATTGCAAATGAGCTCGCAAAACTGAAAAAAATGACAGCGGCCCGTAGAGTTCTCATAGTTTCGGTGGACTGTTCTACGGAAGAAACACATCTTGGTTTCGTGCATTTTATCACAATTATATCATGCTTGATGATTCACGTATTCATATTCAGGCTGTCATTTCCGTGGTCTATCCCAGTCGCTATCGCAAGAGGAAAAGCGATTGATGAATTGCGTCCAAGTCGGAAACCAGCATTATGGTCTTTTTATTTTTATTTTTTGTTATTAATATATTTTTTCAATGAAATTTACTACTTTTATCACACAATATCATGAAATTCACAATTACAACTAAATTGAAAGTTGTGTAAAGTGGAGGCTTACAAAAACTAAGTAGTTCCATGAGTTTCTAAAATCTCGAAAGATAAATGTATTCCTAGAAGCTTTGCTTGTGGCGGTTTATCATGAGCTTGAGTAAACTCCTGTCTACCTCAAGTGCATTAAATTATGTTTGGTAACCCTACTACATTAAGAATTTCATAACTTGTGTTTCAGTCATAATGATCCACTACAGGTCAGCATAATCATACTTATTTATATCCATGCACACCGTTACTTACAATTTTGGAACGATGAAACTCACAGAGACCATCAACCTGCACATTTCCTGATAGGAGTTCAAAGAAATCCGGGGAAACTATTGGGGTAATTGAGGTTATAATGATTTTACGTTCGCTTTTGCACAAAGGTTGCCATTGATCCGACAGACATGAAATTTACAGCGAATCATTTTGGTTTTGTACCAACGTTGTTCGAAATGATCTAACAAGTAAGTTGCTATTGGAAATTCTGAATTTGATGGAAATTTTCTTCTGCCACTGTCCAAAAGAGACAACTCTTCCGGATTGACAAAAGCTCCTCAGGTGTCATGGATCCCCTATTCTAGGTTTCATGCACTTTCTCCCAACATAGCCTTCTAAATGACGTGGTGGTGCCGTGGATAGTTTTTTCTGTTGGACGGTTGGCTATATTGTTTTCTCCCCTTCCATCTTCAATGGATCCTTTTGTAAAGAGAAAAATTTCTCTTCCCATTCTCTTCTCTGAAGCCATCCAAATAGTTTTGTGCCTAGTAAGCCAACTCCTCCATTTTCCATATTTTATTTTTATACAGAATAGTGCTATTTTTCTTTTCACCAAAGTTTAGTGAAAGTGTTTAGTTACGCATCAGGGTCAACAGCCAGGTTTGAGCATAATTTTATTTTATTTTTCAGCATTGTGCCTTTTTATTTCCATTTTAGGTTATTTTCTCTTTTTCTCAGAGGTTCTGATTTTTCCTTTTTCTATTTCCACTGCGCATTAGCCTTTTGCCTTTTCGAAGAGTTCTTTATTTTTCCCTTATTTGTCTAATTCTATTTTCCTACCTACATATTTTTCTTGTTGTTAAGATTATAAGGCAAAATTTTTCTGTAGATTGCTCCAGTGGTAGCAGAACTTTGCTTGGACACTGGGTACTAATTTCTTCACAATTGTTCACCCATTTTCACACATGTGAGGACAAATCGGTAGGTACAGAAGCACCTTCTCTATGTCTATCGACCATTCGGCCCTTAATTGGTGGAGGGGGGGGGGGGCGGGGGTGCTGTTTTGCGTTTTCTCTAGTATATGGTGTCAGAGGCGGGGGGAGCTCCAGGCTACAGGTGAACGGGCGTTGTCAAAAGGGGCTGTGGTTTCGTCAACCTCAAGAAGCAGTCGATCCGCAAAACTCGGGTACCAACCAGCAAAAACCTTATTGAGGTCAAACCCAATGGACCCGAAGTTGGCCGGCAACATTCGTTCTCCTTCGGTTCCCCTGGCAGCTCAAATTAATACTCAGTGCCCATTCATCCAATCGCGCCTGTGTCGGGGAAGGTCAGGCCTGTAGTCTCGGGGGCGGTCAATGTGTTTTTGGATTTTTAGACATTGGGAAAAGATTATTAGGGACGTCTAGAGATGGTTAGGGATGGGCGCCATCTCTAGACGTCTCTAATCATCTTTTTTCAATGTCAGAACAAATCCAGAAAGTCTTGACTCTTTTACTCATTATAAAAAAATTGTATTATCGGGGAATCGGGAGTTTTCGGCTATGTTAGGTTAGCTCTCAATAAGGGCTAGTGGTAACGACATGCAGTTGGTTATGTGAGCTACAACGCACGTCTCGCCACGTAGGTTAAGACGGCTATTTGGCATTATTTTGTTTTGTTTTGTTTTTTTTGGGGAGAGACCACAAGGCACATAGCGTCAGGGCTCCCAACCACAATTTCTGGCTTTTAGCAGGAGATATTGGATTCTTCTGTCCTAAAGAGAGAAATTGTGAATTCAAAAGGTAGCTTTTGTTTAATTTTATTTTTTTACTGCACCCCCCCCCCCCCCCCCCCCCCCCTCAACCAAAAGATAGATCTCTATAATTTGATGCTTTACGATTCAAGACACGTGAAGACTAAACATTGAGACAAAAACCAGTCTGTAGTGGACCGATTTCGAAGAAACATAGGAGGCGAGTCCCTTTGACCTCACGAATGCACCAGGAACAAGAACTGCAGCGAATGTTGAAAAATGTGATGACATTGTATGGCTTTGGCTTCGTACAGTCAGAATGGAATGTCCAGTATTAGAATCAGTAAACCTGAGTACCACAAGCCCCCTCTCGAAATTGAACATCGCCTGTGATTGGTTACCGTGAACCAGGAAATTCGCCCAAGGAGGAGGTTCTAAGACTTTCAAGAAGTTCGATTCGCTGTAGCCATGGAAACTAAAAAATCAATGGCAACTATTAAGACTTCTCAACCGTCTACAGAACACTGAGCATGCGCGCAAGATTTTTTTGCGCCGAGAAGATTTGGAACAGAAGAAGTAACAAGCGTTCAACCCCCGATTATCAAGTCATAAACACCTGCCCACAAGCAGCTTCCATACTAGTAATCGGCCGCTATAAGTCTCTAAGTTTTTCGTGAATAGTTCAAGCATTACAGTTGTGCTCGAGCAAGAGAACGTGAAGAAGACTACTGCGGATATTGGGTGGATCCTTCCGGAAGAACAAAACAAGTCTCTGGTCGTAATGCTGCCAAGGAATTGAGGGAGCGGAAATAGCCAGCCATTCCCGACGACGTTATCCAAAAGCAGACGATCCTGAAATCTACTTTTCCTCAACCTCCGACACCAACATTAAGGTCAGATAAATATGATTTGTTTTCCTTAATTCGCGGTGATACCTTCACTAAGGTCAGGAGTAGGGTGAGTTAGTTCTTTTCAGGGTCAAAGTAAGCGTAATTGAGTAATAAACACCAGAGGTGATTTTAGCACAAAATTCAGGCTTACAAATTTTTAGTTCTAATTCATCCTGATGGCATTCAAAACTGGTCTTACTTATTTCCTTCGTAGATGACACAGCTCTCATAGTGACAGGTACAAAGTGGCTGCAGGCAGTAGAGAAGGCAGAAAAAATTCTCATAGTTTATTTATTTATTTATACACGGGCAATTGCCCAATTTACATTGAAACCACAACAATAGTATCAAAAACAAAGTAATCAATTCATAATCACAATAAAAAAGATTAACAAAGCACCAAGGCGTACAATACAAATATATATATATATATATATATATATATATAGAAAAACTGTTAAAAACAATTCAGCATAATTCTGCAGAATATCACAAAAGCATTTTGGCACGTTTATCTAAAAACGTCTCACTAACTCCCATCACCCGAAGCCCTCACAAGGTGATTGAACACTCTTTATAGTGCTCAAAGATAGTTTAGATAAACAGGGAACGATATTTAACAGGTCCAAAACAAATTTTATTGCTTTTGCTTCCTTACTACCTAAGGTAGGGAAACTATGTTTTCGTGATTGAAGTTGAAAAAATGTTTGTCCTCCGAAACCAAAATTTCTACTTTTTTTTGCGCTTCAGAGCTTGCTGATCAATTTTGGTTCCGTGTCTGTCTGCCCGTTTGATGTCTGTCTGTATGTGGAAAAATTAGGCGACTTGGCAGCTAGTGCAGCAAAGGCCACTAAGACGAGCTTTTACCTACCCGGACGCTCCATGTTAAGTTAATCACATCACCTATTTTGGATGAAGTTTCCAGGGAATGCATTCAGATACGGGGAGGTCTCCGATGCATGAGGGCAGGATGAGGACGAGGAGGGGTTGTGTAATAGAGCATAGTGACATTACGGCTGAAAAAGAGCCCTTTTAATACGATGCCAAGATGACGTATCAATAAGTATTTACAAGAACAGGATACTTGGAAAAAACCCCGAAGATATTCTTTGCAACCAGAATTAAGGGGAGGAGAGGGGTAAAACTCAAAAGTAGATATAGTCCTACAATTCCGTAGAAAATTACCGTTCAACGGTCGGGTATAGAAAGTTCTGGTGAAGCGATTCCAATAGGTATGAAACGATACGTTCATGTTACAACAATATGGTGAAAGGGACAATTTTAAGAGTAAAGAGAGAGAGAGAGAGAGAGAGAGAGAGAGATTATTTATTTATTGATCTGTACAAAAATAGGACCATGCGGTCCTCTCTTCCTTTTTACAGAAAACAAATATTCATTTTATAATATTACATAATAATCAGTCTAACATTATATATATACATCGTTTTTTGTGGGGTGTTTCCGGTACTATAATACATAAAATAACATTGTATCAAACTTATAATTGATGTTGATGCTTCTTGTTCTTATAGATACGGTACGATATAATATTTAAGGCGTATTTTAACAAATCTTACGACTTCATATTTCAAAAATTATGTTAAGTAATTATTCATCAGTATTAAATTCAATATTTTGTTATTCTAAACCATAATTTCTCTGTAATATGTCCATTAACCATTTCTTAAAATTGATAAGCGACACTACCGTATCAAAAAGATGAGGATTATTATTAAATAATCTTATACTTTGAATAAGGAATGATTTACCATATTTTTCAGTCCTATGATGAGGTACTTGAATCATGTTAGTTGTATTGTGTGTTTTCACATTATGCACTTGAGCCATAAATTTTATTTTATCAAACAAGTTCGTAGGCTTTGTTGTTTTTAGAATTTTGAATAACAGTACATCCATTCGGTAATCACGCCATTCTCTAATTTTCAACCATCTACTTTTTACGAAATATGGCATAATATGATGATAGTTGGGAAATTTATAAATAAATCTTATACACGTATTTTGTGCAATTTGTAGCTTATCATACAGCTCACTATTCATGCCAATATACGCCACTGCACTATAGTCAAAAATAGGAATTAACAAAGATTGCACTAGAGTTTTCCTAATATCTTGTGGAAAGTTGTATGCCAATCGTCGCAACTGATATATTCCATTATACACTCTATTGCACACTGCTGTTACTTTGTCCTTCCATTGAATTTCTCTATCTACTATTAATCCTAAATTTTTTCACATTTTTCTCATAGTTTAGTTGTACTGAGTCAATTATTACTGGTGGTAGACTATCAAAAACAATATGTGCAAGGTAACGCTGCGATCCTAAAAAGATTACTTTACATTTAGCAGAATTAATCCTAAGACAATAAAGTCGACACCAACCCTCTAGCCTACTCAAATCCTCATTCATAAGCGCGACCCCTGTGGCAATCTCATCAGCATATAACTGATACTTACAATGTCTAAAACAAGTAGGTAGATATTCTATTAATATAAATAATAAAAATCAGCACCGATAGAACTGAACCCTGAGGAGTACCGACGGTAACTGGGCACCATAATGACTCCACTCTATCATTTGTGCAAATTTTCTGCTCACGCCCACTCAATAACGATCCAAACCAATTTATGACAGAATCACTTACATTTATTGATCTATGAATGGATAACAATAGGGGATGGTTTAAAGAATCAAACGCACGAGTGTAATCGATTAAACATAAAATCGTCACTTTCTTTTTATCGATGCCCAGACGAATTTCATCAAGGACTCTAACTAGGGCAGACTCTGTACTATTACAAGCTCGAAAGCCCGCCTGATAGTTATCTAGGATGTTATTTTCATCAACAAATGCACTGAGTCTATCATGGACACATGCTTCGAATATTTTGGCCAATACACTTAATTTATTTATAGGTCGGAAGTCATTAAAAGTTACAGGATGTTCAACTTTATTTAACGGAATTACATTGCCCGCTTCCACTGTGCAGGATAAACACCCATCACTAGAGATCGGTTATATATATGGCTCAAAATCGGAACTATTTTCATGAAATCTATTGGGGTTAAGTCGCAACCCATTGCACCAGATGTTATTTTATTCATCGCTTTCATAACTTCCTCAGGGGTAATGTTTTCTATGCTAAATTTTTGCACATTTTCATTCTTCAATTCGTCATAATGTGTAATAGTTTCGTCCGAAACCATCAACTCAGCTGGTCTACAGAAATGTTGATTAAGGCTATTAACATCAATACCTGACAAACTAATTTCAAATTTCTTACCTATAACCCCCTAGTTCCGAATAATTCTCCACAATTCAATCGGCCTACTCACATTGAAAACTGTGCGAAAATGTTTATTCCTAGCGTTTCTCAACATTTGTTTTGATTTATTTCTTAAATTTTTATACATACTTTCAGTTATTTCAGACTTATTCTTCACACGTCGTTTTGCTGCTATATCTCTCATTCGGAATAATTCCCTAAGTTGTTCGTTAATCCATGGAGCTGGCAGCCTTTTAACTTTTATTTATTTATAAGGCATATGTTTGTCTAGCGATGGTTTAATTATCCCTGAAAATTTGTTGACCATTTCATTTACATCCTGTTCCTCATATATTTGTTTCCAATCAATTTAACTCGGCCTCTTCGATCAAATTTTCTTTATTTACATTTTTTTTAATCCCTGATCATAATTTGTGTTTTCCGACTCCTCGCAATTTTAAGGCAAATAGAACAATAGATCAATTCATTCCTGGATATTCCAGAAACCTTCATTTGACCAAAACTATTTACAAATTTCACATCATTGACAATAATATGATCTATTTGTGTGTCTGCTGGGGGAAAATAATAATGATGTGTGGCTTGAAGCTTAAGGTACGTTAAATTGTTAGTTGCCAAACAATCTAAAAACAAACTTTTTTCGGATGATTGGGACAACAAGTCGACATTCCGATCTCCCAGAACACAAACACCAGAATAATTATGCGCAATTGACGATAGGTCATGAAAAACATCAACCATTGAACCAGCTTTAGGTGGCCTGTACACCACTCCAACAAGAAATTCAGCTCTTAACGCACCAATTTCAATAAACATATACTCCGGGGTATGCGAATACAATGATTGAGAAGATATTATAACTTTTGGCAGTAAATGACTTTTGACAAACATAGCGACCCCACCCCGCCCTTTGCCCGTTCTGTCAACTCGATACGTGTTAAATCCGTCCAAATTAAACGCATTAGAGCTTATCGGCGGTTTCAAAAATGTTTCAGACAACCCTATGACATCGGCACCACTACCAGAATAAAATCTCCACAAACTCGTCCCAATGTTCTAGTAATGATTCCACATTCACATGAGCCATTCTTAAATATTTGTTGCCCTTTACATTATCAAAGCAATCTTTCAAAGACATATTAGAAACCATTTAAAGTTTAATTAAGAATAATACTTATAACATAACAAGAACCTTCCGATACCATAATTAACCTACAAACGATCATTGCTTAACTATTTGGGCAAATTACGAAGAAAATCAGTATTCACCACATGCACTTCGACCGTGTCTTCATTCTTCTTTAAAAAGGCTTTACCGTTCCTTACCCAGACAAAATTGTACCCGTCTTTTTAAACTCTTTACTGGCTTGGAGCAGTTTCCGATTTCTGTACGTGAGGCAACAGTTGATGTAAATACGGGACGGATCGCCAGTAAGAAAACCCATATGACGGATAGATAAATCTCTCTTTAATCGAGCGGCAGCATAAAATTCATTTCTTACCATTTTTCTGACGAAAGTGACAACCACGACGCCAGGAGAATGAAGTGGGTTCCGATGCTTTGGAGCAAGCTTTTTCTTTTCGCTTATTTTCAGCCAACCTAACTTTAAGTAATATGGTGTCACATGAACATCAAAACGTAGCCTAAATAAAAATCGAACGATGGAGTTCATGGCTACTTGTAAAGTATCCATTTGTTTGGAACTCAGATCACAAAATGGTAATGCAGCATATTCGAAAGGAGGAACCAACAAAACTTGAGCTAATTGAGCTCTAACATGTTGTGGGAAATCTATGGCTAACCTACGTAGCTGGTATAGGCTCCTATACATCTTCTTGCTAATTCCCGACACTTGATTATCCCAATCCAGGTTGTCTGCCACTAAGATGCCTAACATTTTAAATTGTCTAACTACGTCGAGTTCCGAGTCTCCTATTATGATTGAGTGAATCAAGGCGGAATCAATTCTAGCCAAAAGCTTAGTATTTTCCAAAAACATAGCCTTGCTCTTCACTGCATTCAATATCATGCCGTGCTTAGAGCACCAGTCATCCAAGCATGCAAGGTCTGCATTTACTCTATTAACTGCCTCATCCAACTCATCTAGTTTGCATGAATATTGCAACTGAAGATCATCAGCGTAAATATTATAAGAGCAATACATAAATACATCTGGAATTGAATTAACAAAAACAGAAAAAAGCAAGCCAGATAGCACCGACCCCTGAGGTGTACCAATCACCACATCTCGCCAAGACGAAAGAGTGCCATCAGGTGCTTTAGTGCTCTGTGAGCGACCAGACAAATACGAATCAAACCATAGCAACATATTTTGAGATACACCAATGTAGGAGGAGAGAGAGAAGCAGGCTCGTGAGCAACAGGGAAGTGTCATTTCGATTCACCACGAGCTCTTCCTCATTATTACTACCTAAAGGGTATACGATCTCTCAACACTCTAAACATATTAGACAGATCTACAGACTAGCTCGGCTAGCACAAGTAGTTCGGCGCAATCCCATCTAGTTCTGCATGTATTCCTACAAAGATTCGCTTTAGTTTAAGTGTTTCTATCTTTGCAAAAGAATTTAGTTTAATGAAACTGGTAATTCCATTTGTAGTAAATGTAAAAAAGTTCCAGTCAAACAGCATGATTGTAAGAGCGAATTTTCGTAAACTATCGCATTGTATAATGTTAAATTGTTTTGAATTTTGAGCAATATGAGTGCGAAGAAATTTTTAACTATTAATTTTATGACAAAAAACTTATTCTAAATAATAATCTGCTAGTCAAAAAGAGATTTTGGATTTTTACCTTTTTTTTGCAGTTTTTATCGTTTTTTAGCACATTTTAATGAAATTTAAGTTCATTTTTCAGCATAATTTTGAACATAAAGTTTATGATGTTCTCTTTTAAAGTTGATTAACTTTATTTGAGCAATATCCTGCTAAACAATATAAATTTAACGATTTTTAGTCGTTTTTTGATATTTTTAGTGATTTTTTCAGCCCTTTTTTGAAATTTGACCAATTTAATGTGCTCAAAAATGCTGGCCAACGAGCTCGTCCTTTCGTTTGGAAAGCTTGATTTTTTGGCGCAAGAACGGAATTTTTATCTCATTCCTAAGGAGAGTTATATTTGGACAAGCGTTAAACTCTCTGATTCGTCTCACAATGTTTCAAAACTGTTTCAATGAAGAAATTTTTCAAAAATATTGATTTTTATCATTTTTCGAGCCATTGCAATAGCTTCATTTTCTACAAAAATCAGCGAATTGTTTTTTCTGTCCCTAAATGTACAACGTCCAGGTTGTTAAAGGATTGTCGTGTTTACTGTATATTTCTTACGATTGGTACGTGTGTATTGTGCAAGCGTCTTAATCGCGATTAGCTACTCAAGACTGATGATTAGATGGAGGTAGCTCAGTTTATACCAGTAGCTTGAATAGTAAACATGACCCCCTCCAAGATGTCCAGCTCTTGCTAACCTAGCAGCAGAATTAAACCAAACAACGAACAATTTGGACTCTGGCTCCTGGAAGAGAATCTGCACAATGTTACTCTGTAAAATAATTAGATACCCTGTTAGTAACGAGGTATCTACTAATTCAGTTACGAAGTAGGTACCGACAAATTACTATGATAGTTACAAGGTATCTGCTAATTGGCACGTTAGTTACGAGATGCATACCAACGTCTGGTGTCTAGCTTCTACATTCCCGTTTCCTATAACTTTTTGTGAAATTATATTTTACTGTTGTACACAATTTTGATGTGTAAATCCCTATGTGTTTCAGATGACTAAGTAGGTGAGGTTGACTACGTACATTTCGTGACACTTAGCTATGAGTCTCAGCGGAGCCTTGACTTCAATTTGTGACGATGATACGGTATACATTCAAAAACACAATGCAAATGTAATACTTGTGTATAGGATCATTCGAAACACGCTCGTTCCATGAATCACAGACATCATGAGAACTGTGAAAATTTCAAAAACTCGTTACCAACGCTTTCTTTTTTCCTCTCTCTTAGAAACATGAATGGTTGTCGAGTTCTTTGAAACAGGTTTCACCCTCGTCCAAGTAGTATGAAAACGTGGACCGCAGGGAAATGAAGGCTTGTGCGCGCAGGTCGTTAGGCCGCGTATTCACCTTCTATTGTGGGCCGCCGCTTAACTGGGCCAGTGCCCCCTTGTTATGTGCTCTGAGCTCCCTTGAAATAATCTGTTTATTCGAGTTTAACATCTCTGAGGCTGAATGTGGAAATCCCATTGCAGTAGCGTTTATTTCCTGGCAGAAAATACATTTAAATCCATAAATCTCACCCCAATCAAACACATCTTCCACTATATCAGGTGGT
This sequence comes from Adelphocoris suturalis, assembly GCA_030762985.1. Classification (NCBI taxonomy): domain Eukaryota; kingdom Metazoa; phylum Arthropoda; class Insecta; order Hemiptera; family Miridae; genus Adelphocoris; species Adelphocoris suturalis. The sequence continues at coordinate 80,237,056 of CM061045.1, read as the reverse complement.
ATTGCTCCTTGAGAACTTCTTCAGCTATTTTCATCTGTGTCAAATAAAAATAACACAACTTGAAAAAATAAAATAAAATAAAAAATAAATAATAACCACATTTTTATCAGTCTTCGAATTCTCTTTTCGTGTCATTTAACTGTCCAACACGTTATATAATTTTCGGCAAATTTTCAATAAAAATCGAGCGACTGCAGTGTCTCCAAAATTTAAGAAAATTAAATATACGAAATTTTTTAATAATGAAACCCATGTTAGAATATCCTGAAAGATATCTGGCTCTCTCTCTCTCGTGTGCAGATCTATAAATAAATCAGTCAAATAGTTGCAAATAGCACAAAACGCAGCAATTAGGTTTATCTTTAGTGTTAAACCTGATGAGCATGTAACCAAGTACTACTCGCAATTGAACTGGTTAAAAGTAGCAGAGCGGTTTGAGTACTCGCTAGGTGTAGCAGTTTTCAAGTTATTGAAGTTTGGAGTTCCCGCTTACCTTGTAACCCATTTTCGGATGAGAAGTAACATGCACGATGTCAGTACTAGGCATGCTTCCAATTGTCTTCATGTCCCGGCGTATAAAACATCCTTTTATGAAAAGTCGTTCGTTGTCCTAGGTGCAAAATTTTACAACGACAATATTGAGTTGTTCAATTTATCCCTGTCCGTCGCAACGTTTAAGAAAACATTGTATGATAAGTTGCTATCAAGATATTCATCTCAACAATTTTGTTAGTTTTTATTTCAGTGGAACCTAGAGGAGCATAAAATTTTTAATTTTTCATTAAATTGTAATTTGCTTACCTGACGTTGTATTTATAAGTGTATATTATGTTCGTGTGCCTGATGGTAGAGAGGGCTGCATTGCCCTAATCAAACGTTTTTTCTCTCTCTCTCTCTCTCTCTCTCTCTCTCTCTCTCTCTCTCTCTCTCTCTCTCTCTCTCTCTCTCTCTCTCTCTCTCTCTCTCTCTGTCTCTCTCTCTCTCTCTCTCTCTCTCTCTCTCTCTCTCTCTCTCTCTCTCTCTCTCTCATTCTCTCTCTCTCTCTTTTTTTTCCTACTTCTACCTTGATTTGGATCACAGGTTGGTGCCCGACGAGAATCGCGCATATACATGTTTCTAACGCAGGCTCAAAGTCTGAGCCAATACAATTAAAATTTAAAAAAAAAAACTAAGTAAATCCTAAGTATCTTGATTTCAACCCTGGAGGATCATACGCGGCCAAAACTTGAGTGAGCCCTCTTTGACTGAAGCAGCATTAATTTACTGTCGGTGGGTCCCATTTTCTTCAATACCATCATACCATTGCAGTCATCAAATGTAGCATCATGCGACAAGGTATGGCGGCTTACTGGCAAATCCTCTTTTTTCGTAACTACTGATGATATATGGTTATTAACCTGCAAGTCAAGTGCTGCCTCCGCTTCTCTTACGTAGAAGGCAGGGCATTCTTTCCACAACAACTGATATACACACATAGACGTCTGGCATTCTGCTGACCCTTTGCATGCGCATGAGTTCGGGTTATTAGCAGACGTGAATTGATCCTCCTCTATAGCCAGTGGGCATACTTTACACCTGCGCTTGCCACAAGGATACAAACCTGTTGGTAGTGTCGCCGTCCTATCTGATCGTCTATGAGTCAGGATGTCTCCAATTGACGATCCTTATCGATAAGTCATTGACGGTACTTCTGAGAAGACTCTTTTATTCACTTGGTTTTCTGAGAAGAATGGGTAAAGATCTTTTAGAATTTCGTTCATTTACTCAATGCCGAAAAAAGAATGTTCTTGTAAGTTGGACTTTTTGATCGGATTTCGGGGTGTCAGGTGGTGTTTAATGTGCGAAGGAATAATCTTTTGCCATACCACTTTTGTTGAGTATCCTCTGTTCACCAGTTTATCTGCTAAATTCTTCAGGTATGTTTCCCTGTCTGCATCCTCACTACAAATAAGATGGCCCCTATTGATAGAGCTCTTGGTTATAGACACATAACATAGAATTATATGATCTGTGGTTATAGACTGTTTTGAATGTCGGGGATGGCAACTGTCATAATGGAGATAATTGTTTATTTGTCGGTTTGATGTGTACTGAAGTAGCGAGTATACTATATGTCAATTGTATGTTTACATCAAAGAATGTGGCTGCTGATATCGAATAAGTCCATGTAAATTAAACCGGAAATTGCGAATTTGGATCTTTTAGAAATACCTGTACTTAAATCTGTACTTGATACCTCAAATCTATATATATATATATATATATGCCATTCCAGACGATAACTTTCCTTATGATTGAGATAAAAATTCCATTCTTGCGCCAAAAAATCAAGCTTTCTAAATGAAAAGATGAATGAGCGTTACCCACTGATTCTCTATTATAGTTCAGTATTTTTGAATGAAATTAGATTCCATTTGAGTACGATTCCTTAGTATTCGTAGTATTCCTTTCTACGATTTTTCAAATTTTGCACTGGTGACGTCATACTATGTGGTTGGGGGGGGGGGGGGGGGGTCTAGGCGGGAGGGGTGCTTTGACGTGACCACTATGCGAAATTGGAAAAATCATATAAAGAAAACTACTCGTTGTAGGAATGTGCGGTTGATGCCAAACTTCTTAGGATGAAATCTTTTTCCATTTATAAATGGTAATAATACCTTTCTTCCACCCATGGGAAAGGTATTATTACCTTTCGCCCTCATTCGTTGGCGTGCATTTTTTGAGCGCATTATGTTGGTCAAATTTCATAAAATGTGCATGATAAAAATATTAAGAATTGCTAAAAACGGCCAGAAGTTGTTAAATTTATAATTTTTAGCAGCATCTCAGTCGAAACAAAGTTATCAATGATTTATAGGGCGTTAAACAATTATTGCTCCAAATTATGCTTAAAAACGTACTTGAATTTCATAAATACTTATTTGCTAAAAAATCCATACAAACTGCAAACAAATCTGAAATTTTTTTTTGAATCCCCGAATTTCATTTAGTATGAGTTTGTTTTTGCCATTAAATTGGTTTTTAACAATTTCTTTGTACTAAAATTTCGATACAATTTAGCATAATATAATACGATAGGTAATTTAAGTCAACTCGCTCATACGATCATGATGCATGACCGCAACTTTTTTATTTGTATTTTTATCTAAGTGCTTATTTTCACATCTAATTGTAAAACATTTAATTTGTTTGTGACATTAAGGAACAACAAACTTCATTTCCATTTACTTAATTACTCGTAAAGGAAAGCCTTAAAATAAGCGAGGAGAGCTCTGATGAGGATGTCTGCCTGGTTCTTGGAAACGAATGGTATAGTTGCTAGGAAGTTTTGGTAGCCGCTAATGAAATTGATGCAAGTAGTGCTCCGAATCTTTCAAATACTTGAGTGGGTAAGAAAATACATCTTTCAAGATTGAGTTTTTTTGAAATTCGACGAAGATATCTTCAAATTTCAAGAATTATGACAAGTATTAGAAATCAACGTCCAATTTAATTCTGCAGTAGCGCCGATGGACTAATTAAATCAGTTAGAGTACAGCGGCAGTTTATTGAACATCATTCGAAGGAACTGTCTCTCTCTCCCTCCCACTCTATCCCTCTCACCCGTTCTCTCTCACTTTTTCTCAATTCATTTGTTCTAGATTTCTGTGCACAATAAGCTCGAACGTTTTCGTTGTACGGCTGGAGCATGTAAAAAAAACGGAAGTTAGTGAAAAAACGTTGTCTATTTCCACGAAAAAAAAAAGTTACAATGTTAAATCGATTTCGACGGTAAAGCCATCATCAGTAACAAACTATAACTGAACACACATTAGAAAGGACGCAGCTTATATAGCCACAGGTGAAGGGAGATTGAATCCCATTGGTCGAGAGAAAGGAAAGGGGGTAGGAGGTACAATCAATTAAATGCAAGCAAAGTGAAGGGCGATTATAGCTAATCGTATAAAGTGAAAGGAGGGGAAGAATTACTAGTTTCAACAGTTTGAAGGGATAATTTTAAGCTTTATAGAAATTAACTTATCAGTGTTGAAATATATTGATAGATATCCTCATTTAAACATTTACCGGACTCTTCACTTTTGATAATTTCGAATTTTTCAAGTAGGTACATTCAACCCCCCCCCCCCCCCCCCCCCAATGACAAAAATGAGGAAATTCAACAAACTATCTATCTGCCTATTCAAAATTGATTTTTTGCAAATGTAGACTTACCCTTATTTTCCCTGAAATCCTCCTGATGCTCTTCTATTCTTTCCCTAAATTTCCTACCAGTTTGACCGCAATATTCGCAGCCGCAAGAACTTTTTTGTTGGGTGGGGGGGGGGGGGATTCAATTCCCTTCACCTGTGGCTATATAAGCTATGTCCTTTCTAATGTGTGTTCAGTTATAGTTGGTTACTGATGACGGCCTAACCGTCGAAATCGATTCAACAATTGTAACTCTTTATTTTTCGTGGAAATAGACAACGTTTTTTCACTAAAGCATGTACTTTCTGACACCTCTTTAATTTCTTTTGGCTGTGGAATACGGAGTAGGAGTTTTTGCCTGAAAATATTTTAATGGAATCGTACCAACACATCACGGTTCTGGGCTAAAACTGTATTAGTATATTTACAAGTCAGATGAATATATAGGAAGGTGTGCGCCTGTAAGTCTAACAGCTTGAAACTGGTGAAAAGTACGTGGTGACCTTTGGGTAAGAAATTAAAATTGAAGGAAATTCCAAAGTTAAACTCAATCTGAAGGGAGGTTTTTGCTTGGAGGTTACTCACCATTTCACTCATCAGCCTATTAGTCACAATAAATATTACAATAATTACAAATGGATTACTATTGATTGATTATTATATACTATTATGAATTGATTATAATATAATAAGTGATGTGACTGAAACACGTTAAGATGGTACCATCAAACATTTTAAATTCGTAAACTTCAAAAGATGGTCTAGCGAATTTTTGTAAAAAATGAACTATTGCAATGGCTCAGAAAATTTTAAAATAAAGATTTCTGGAAAATTTCTTTATTGAAATCCGTTTTGAGGCATTCCGAAACGAATTCTAGAGTTTAACGCTTTTTTTGGCGAATTTTCGTAGAATATGAGGCTACGAACTAAATCACTCGCGACGAAGTTGTGGAAACCCATTTCAAAACGGAAGTTAGTGAAAAACGTTGTCTATTTCCACGAACAATAAAGAGTTACAAAGTTAAATCGATTTCGACGGTTAGGGCATCATCAGTAACAATATGTGTGTGTGTCATTCCCGACGATAACTCTCCTTAGGATTGAGATAAAAATTCCGTTCTTTGCGCCAAGAAATCAAGCTTTCCAAATGAAAGGATGAGTTGGTTGAGCACATTAAATTGGTCAAATTAAAAAAAAATATACTAAATAAATCACTAAAAATGGCAAAAAACGGCTAAAAATCTTCAAATTTATATTTTTTGACAAAATTGTCCTCAAATGAAGTTTAATAACTATAAAATAGAACATTCAAAACTTTATGTACAAAATTGTGCTGAACAATGTACTTAAAATCCATCACAAACCTGTAAAAAATTGTTTAAAACTGCAAAAAAAGCCAAAAATTCCAAACCTTTATTTTAATGGGAAGTTATTATCTAGAATACGTTTTTCGCCATAAAATAATAGTTAACAATTTTTTGCACTCAAAAATCTCAAATTTCAAAACAATTTAACATCATAAAATACGATAATCTACGGAAATTCGCTGGTACGATAATACGGCATGACTGTTTAATTTATAAGGCTCAAAATTATTTACCAAAGAAGTAATTCATTGTTGTTTTAGGGATAATGCGCTTTGGAACACGATAATCTCTTCCCTGAGAATCTTTCCTCCCTGAGAATCCCCATGAGAATCGAAACTTCCTTCCACTTCAATGTGACTGAGATTGTAAGCTGAAACGACCTACCTTCATAATCATGAATTCGCGTTGAATATTTTAAAAGTCGTTCTTATTTCTAACAGCCACAAATATTTCATCCCGTCTCCAGAGGTGCACGTCAAAAATGTATTTCCTCCAGGTAAAGAGACGAAATAATGAAGCCAATATTAAACCATTCTTTTCCCTGGCGAACAGCGTTACATGATATTTGTGAATGGGAATGGGGAGGACGTGAAGGGAATTCGGAACGTAATGAAATCCTGGGTAACGAAATTGACATTCCTGAAGGATGTCTCTGTCATAATACATTCGTAAAAGAAACCACTACCCACCCAATAATAGTTCGTCTTCTTCGTTCCCTCAGTGAAGAACAATTTTTCGATTATAGAATGTCATTTCAAACATCTTGTGGCGATGTGTGAGGCAGTGTTGGGCATAATCTTATCGTCGAATACGAATACGATTGTAATCGTGATAGTTATTCGTTGATTCTGAGTCAACTGCGATTATATTCGTATTCGTCTTTCGGCGATTACACGAATACAAGCCATAAAAATGCGTCACGGTCATCAATTTCAATAGGGCGTCCCTCCTATAATATGCGAAGCTTTGCTAATATTACCTAACTTCAGAGGGTCGTCCTTAAAGTGAATTCAGCGATTGTAGCCCAGCCTATTTGTCTCAAATCTATTTCAATAGGACGTCCCTCTGAAGCTAGGTAATATTAGCAAGTCTTCGCATATTATAAGAGGGACACCAAATCGGGTGGGCAGTATAGGTACCTTCCACACACATTGTAACAATGACGTTTAGAACTAGTTGAAGTGCGAAGTACGAGTCGAAATGACTGAATGCAAAATATAACAATACCTAATACATGTGTATGCATGCTAGAATCCAGAATAGAGCTATAATTTATGTTTGCATGCTCGGAAATTGTCAAAAGGTTACCCCATGATTAAAAACATCATCAAAATCGATTCATTATTCTCGGAGTGTCATCGAAGTGTCCAACTACTGGGCCCGTTATTACCCTAAGTACATGTTTTAATGTAATTATGAGTTAAAGATGTTGAATCGATAGAAAGTGAAATATTCCATAATCTAAGAACAAAGGATTCCCATCTTTTAAGGTAAATGTTCATTATACCTTGATAATTTGCGGGTGGTATTATGGAACATCCGGAATCATGTCGGTGAGAGGCGTACAGAGATTCACAACCTGCTATTGTTCTCGATGGTCAGATTGATCCGGGTTTTCACAACCCAAGTAAACATGAAGTCGTACGGCCATTTGCATTTATAAGGTAAATATAGGATCAACGTTCTGCTCTCATGTCTACCCTTCCCACTACGTAAGATATCAGTTTTCACCATGTCGTCTCCAATAATACAGGTGTCGGGCAAACGAGCAACGGCGATCCTCGTGGAAAAATGTCGTTTTAATTGAATTAATGAGCATGAATATTTACTTAAGGATTCAAATGGTATGGAGTAGCCTGGCTGGTAGCAGGACTGGTCGCTTACTCGCAGCAAGCCTTGCAGGTAGCGTAGTGAGTAGCTGCACATACACACAGTGGCGCCTGTAGTAGGTCGCTTGTTGGCGTGGATTAAAAGGTCAAACTCATTCAAACACAAAGGAACGAAATAAATTTAGAAACGCGCATGCGCGAGTTGGACTATCCCTGCTTACTGCTATGTAAAAAATCGATTCGGCAATTACGCCCGTTCAGAGCATAGCTCACTAGTACACGAGGGTTAATGAAGTGGTTAAAGGTATTCCGAAATTTATCGAATCTGTTTTTCGAGGAATAAATGGAAACTTGTATTTTTTCGCGAATGATAAACTGTATGAATACAACGAATTTACTTTCGATTCCAAAACTTGTTCATTTGATGTTTTCGATTTATTTAAAATTAAATGCGCAGACTTTGAATTGGTTGAAAATTATAATACTATGGTCAGGGAACTCGTAGAACTAAGGAAACCTAGTTCTATTCGTAGTTAATTGTTACCAGAAGATGTAGAATATCAAACAAATAGAAGAAGATATTACGAAATGGAATGATTGTATGTTGAAACGTACGTCTATTTTTCGAAGTATAAATACAATTGTAATTGACCACTGTTTCTCATTTGATTGCTTATTGTAACAGAGAATAAATTATGGATGTTGTGAAACAAGGCGTTATTGATGAATTATTAAAACCTGCTCGTAGAAAATATCCCCGTCACAGTAATTTTGTGCGCGAACTCAACGAATTTCTTCAAGCTGATGGGTGTAACAGCTATCGAAAACTGTTACGGTGATCCGCTCAATGGAACGGCGTGCCCGTTGGCACCCCCAACGTGCGAGGGTCAGCTTGCTCTTAATCTTTGTTCAACCTTCAGAACGGTGAGTCTACCTCTCTCTTCCATTTGTGTTAATAGCAATTAATATTATATAAACTCCCATTGTTTATACTAATACCTAATCCATTGCTATCCCGCATACCTTTCTCTTCCCTGTGGTATTTCTTTCATCTTTAAAAGAAGTGAATGTAAGAAACTAATCAACCGACAGGCTAGATAGAAAAACCCTCCTGATTACCTTTCTTTAGGAGGGACATAGAGAAAAGCGTAATAAATTATCACAGTGATTGAAATCTTGTTCTACTTATTTCACCTGAGTCCCAAAATTACATCGAAATATTGAAATATACTATAGAAGTCTACGAATTTTGATCACGACAATCTGTAGATTGTCACACGTGATGGGTAAGCAAAATTTGGTTAAATTCAACGATGGCTTTTAATGGTTGATGACAGTAATAAATGTTTTTTCTAAAAAAAAAATTATGTTGTACCCTTGAAGAATAAAACTGGGATCGAAGTTACCAGAGGAATGACTTCTCTCATTGTACACAACGAGAATAGAATATACTAGAGTGGCCCTGTGCGCCTGCACGTTGTTTCACGCTTCCCCCACCCACTGGTTCCCCAACTTTCTTGGGCCTCCCTGCCTACTACGCAGTATCCGCCACTTTGGCACTGTTTTCGTGCTGTTTTTCGCCTCGTTTTCTTTGGTTCTCGTTAGTGTCCTTTCCCATTCCTCACGAGAATGGGTGTTTGCGTAGCATATGGATGTACCAATAAGGAGCCTAAGAAGAAAACATCAGGCGTTAGTGAAGAAGTACATTCCTTACCCATCTATCTAATTTGTACAATGGCTATTTATGTAGATCATTCCTGAGTTTGCTGCGATAGAGGAATGAGGAGTTGGTCGTTGGTGGAGGATTTTGTCACTGATGTCACAAAGGGATGAGGAGGGGTTTAGCTCGTCTCCATTACTAGAGTGTTAATTTTTGGAAATTAATGGGAAATTGGGAAAATGTCAACTGACGCACATGAGGATCGCTTTATACAAAAGGTCATACAGTATACTAACACTGTATAGTATACTAACACTCAAAATGAATTGCAAAACATTAAATAAATGAAAAAAATTAAATAAAGGTGTCACTTGTGTGATAATCATTTTTTTTTTTTTTTTTCTTTCAAATTTGTGAAAATTCATAGAAAATTGAGAACTTGTCAAGGGGTGCATAGAGCACAAAAGCGAATAATCACGTTTTGTATTAGTGCCATAAAATTGGGACAAAAATCAAGAAAAAACTATTGTTTAGGGCTTCATTCGCGTGATATTGGAAAACTGTGTTTCGAATTTTTGAAAATTTATGTAAAGTTGAAAAATGGTCTAACTCGCAAACCGTCAGATTATCACTCTAGGATACTTATATTACGCATACATATAGATTCCATGAACTTGAGTTTTCAATGTTTTATTCTTTTAGACCACGAAAAATACATTTATATGATAATGACCCAGTTAACAATTTCTACGCACTCAAAGTGCACACATTTTCAATTAAAAATCATTCAAATCAACATTGAAATTAATTTCATATTCATTCATTCATTTGTTTTTATTTATTTATTTATTTATTTTTTTTTTTTTATGATTCGATAATGTACAAAAATTTTCTCCTACGATCATGCGGGAACTTTTTTCTAATGTGCCTGATTGAAGATTTTGCTCAAACTGACCCTCCGTGGAATCTTTTAAGATTATTTGAAACAATGCAATGTTCTAACCTGCGTTCATGTTGCGAAAACGAGGAAGCCAATTGTCACATCTAACTTGACAGACTTTTTTTTACTATGAACTATACAGATTTTTTTTTTTTTTTTTTTACTTCAACACGGAACAGCCAAAACTCGGCCCTTTGGGCCTCGCAGGGGGGCTAACTTTCCGCCTTGAGCCTGCGGCTAAAATGCTAAAACACGGAACAAGCTTTCTTCCCGCTAATTCGTAAATGTAAATAAATTTAAAACTACGACATAAATGTTTTATTAATCGAAATTAGAACAGAGTATCTAAGTAGGTAATTTTCTGTTATGGTGTGCGTCTACAATTACTATAACCAAGTTTAACTTCTCAACCAAGTGTCGACAAAGCAAGCGGCATTGTTTACTATTACTATATCAATTTATAACATAAATAAATATAAAACTACGACATGAATAGAAAAACAAGTACGAAAGAAATGCGTGATGAATCGAGAGCTTTCCAACGAGTGGAGAACGATTTTCGTGGGATGAAAACTAACGGCGATACATTTCCCTAGAAACGGGTCGGTTGAAAGGTGGTAACGCTCCGCAGGGCGGGGTTGGGGAACCAAGGGGTTGGGGGGGCAGAGCACACTTTCGGCTCGGCGGCTTGCACGGGAAGGGTCGCTCTAGTATCTTCTATTCTCGTTGATTGTACCATCCAGGCTTCCAGCTAGGTACCACTTTGTGCGTGCCGGTAAAGAGCTTTAGGACTACATAGTGGTAAGCGAGTGAGTGACCAGCTAGGGTAGAATCCAGGCTCCACTGGGTTTTAACCCTAAGGTAAGAGAGTGGTTCAAATCGTTCATCAGCGTACATACCCCGATACTTTGCACTATCACTGCACCTTTAACCGAGCGATGTTCCTGAAACCTTTTCCATGATGGTAAATGAGATACTTCTCAACGTTCTGAGTGTGTTGGATTCACCGACTCCTTACATCAGTATATTACATTATGTTGCGCCCCTTCCCTCCTGACATTTAGACTTCGAGTGATTTACAGTCTCCCTGTACTACTAATGGTCCTTAATCGTTCCTATTACATCTTAATTCCCAGTTTTACTATGCTCACCCAAATATTTGTCTAGTGCTTGATATACCGCGAGACACTCTGGTGGAAAAAAGGTTAAACATCAACGCGACAACTCAATTACATCCTCGTTCTAGCACGTTCACAACCAAGGGGTATATATGAGGAATTGATCCAAAAATGTATAGTTCAAATGATTAACACCCTCACATTTGTTTAAGAAACGAGTATTTTGACCAGGATTCATTTCAACCTGAGGTAATATTATAAAATATGGCTGGCACGTGCTAGTCTCCGGGGTGAAAGTGTCAACTTTGTTGGACACCACTTTACCGCTGGGTACCTACATGGAAACAGATGTAATAATCAATATTACCCACAAAAGAAAAAAAATATCCTAATCAAATTCCGAGAGTAATCGACTGATTACAATGAAATTTACAAGGTTCTTATTGGTTAACCTCTAGCCCAACTTCTATCAATTCCATTGGCATCCGACAAACTTTAGTGTCATGCGCAATCGTATATTTTTCTAAACACCGATTTATCATTGGCCCGACCTTGATTGAGTTTTTAGGTACTTCTTTGTGAATGTTTGTTGTATCCATTGCACATACGCAAACATAAATTGGTTATTACGGACGAAACTCCGAGACTAATAGACCGATTTCGATTAAATGGTATATTATTGTGCTCGCTGAAGTTGGCGAATGCCGTAGAATAATGGCCAGGTATGTGCATCAGCGAATATGAGTTATAACCCTTTTTCATATCAGCATGTTCACACATTCATTGCTATTATATTTTGCATGCAATCATTTTGAATCTCAATTTGTTCTTCAACGAATTTAGTCCATGTTACAATTAGTGAGGAGGTATAGTGCCCAACCAACAAGGCAGACGTTTTTCCAAGTGACATCCATCACAGTTCATCCTTTCATGATTTGAACATTTATTGAAAAGCATCCCTGAACCAAAGTGATTTCTCTCTCAATTATCGTTTCATGCTCCTCTGGTTCGTTTGAATCGATTTTCCGTTGAATGGGCCAAATAAAAAGCAACAAAGACGCTCATTCACGTTAATTGAATCAAACGCTTGGAATCCAACAATTCTAATTTCTCCAGTTGGCTCGTCCGGATCGTCGTTTACCGGGAACGGCTAAGTTAGTTATTTTCACGCTGGAAAATAAATTTAACTTATGAATATTTCTCCAAGAGTATTTACAGTTGGTCTTGCAAATATCGGACTACAGGTTTGGTAGTAGAAGATGAGGATCAGTCCCAGGGCCAACAAGTGATTCTAGAAATAGAATCACCATCCACTTCTCATTTCATAGGTATTGTACGTGATTGTTCTTTAGAGGACAGAAAAAAAAACTTGGCATTATACTCAGAGCCCTGTAAACGGCTTAATTACGGTGAGTTGTCCCCAACACTTTTTGCTGTGAAAAGTTTCCTGGGGCAAACCTCACTATTCCTTCGGCATCATCCTACAGATGATTTGTTGGAGTATTTGTTGGAGTTGAGTATTTGTTGGACAAAGTAATTTTGAATTTCCCAAGTTCAGCAGTTGTTCAAGTGGCAACACCACAATTTATTTTCATCAGCATGTTGTATTGTCCTTAACATATCAACAGTTTGGTCGGTGCGAAATGCTAATGAAACCAATATTTTCATTCTACCTTACTCTTTCCACTTAAAATCCTGCACAACAGGTTGTGGGCCCAGAAGACCACTGAAGAACATAAATAGTTGGAAAATCAGTGTCAGTTGGAAGTAGGTGAGTAACGATCAGCAACTCAGTGACTCGTTTATATCATGAGTAGCAAGGAAAACATTATTAAAATAATTATTATCAGAAAATAATTATTAATAATTCAGAACGAAATTAAATTAATCAGGAATTATTTCAGTTAATGTGAGATGATGAAGTGAAAATTTGATTCATATTGTTGAAAACTTCTAACCTTGATGGTGTCGTCGTAGGTACCGATTTGTGTGATGATAAGTTGAACGATTAACCTTAGCGAGATTGGGCAATGCACGATGCAGTAGCTCAAAAGTACATCGTTTTAACGAGAGATAAGGGTCATAAGATGATACGTATATGACGCAAATTTTTCAATTTTATCTATCAAACAGAGTTCCCGTCATCGAGGTCCCGTCAGGGTCAGGGTCTCAGAGATAGCGCTGTCGTCGTCCCGTTGGTGAACAACGGGCGTCGCGTCGCCGCTCATACCCGTCTTTTCTAGAAGCTGAGTTTGGCGTTGGATGGGCGATCCTGTGGAAACTCGCTGAAGTCATTATGATATTGAAGCCAGGTAAACCTCCTGAAGAGCTAAAGTCTTATAGACCAATATCACTTTTACCAGTACTGTCAAAACTCTTTGAAAAAGTGCTGTATGCACGTCTAATTAAAATCGTAGAAGAAAGAAACCTCATCCCCAAACATCAGTTTGGGTTCCGCCATAAGCATTCCACTATAGATCAGGTGCACCGTATCACTCATATTATTGAACAAGCACTAGAAGATAAAAAAGTCTGCTCAGCTGTCTTCCTCGACATTACTCAAGCATTCGATAAAGTCTGGCACAAGGGACTTGACCATAAGCTCAGACTAAGATCCCTGGAAAACCAATCTACTATTTCCGAACATAGCTCATTAAAAGCTATTAGTAAGAGTGGTATCTCTCTGACGGGATTAAAAGCTATTAGTAAGAGTGGTATCTCTCTGACGGGATACTGTCTCTACCTTTTTATCCAGGATTTAGGCCCCCATTGCACCTCTGGGGGGGTACCTAGATCCATGATATGGTAAACAGAGCGTTTCTCTGTTTATTACATCTACTTGTTTCCAAACATTTCAATATGTCATGGGAATCAACTGGAACTCACGAGAAGACGGTATGGAAGAAACATTGAAAATCCTACACAATCTGATGTGGTCAACGTAAAACAAACCATCAGATATGTAAGAGCAACAAAGAATCTCAGAATTTACTATACGATTCTCGAATTTGGTATTTGATCCTGCGAATCTCCTGTGACTCCGATTACACTGGAGATTTGGATTCGACTAATAAGTATCCGGGAAACAAAGCTACTGCTAGAAGCTCTTACAGGCTTCATAATTTATTTTAATGGTGGTCCATTCTGTTTTTCGTCAAGACGGCAGCCAGTCATGGCTACTGCCTCCTGTGAAGCTGAATACATCGCCGCTACTGAAGCTACTAAATCGCTTATTTATCTCAGAAATTTTCTGGAAGAGATAACGCAACAAACCATTCCAGCGGATCTTTACACAGATAACCAGACTACCATAAACTTAGCTAATAATAGTGTGATGAACCGTAGAAGAAAGCACATTGAAGTCCGTTTTCATTTCTTCAAGGAAAGAGTTCAAGAAGGCCTCATCATGATATTCTGGTTCTCAGATCCTCATCCATCGCCAACCACAGCAATTCAACAACGTGAGAATGGACGCCTGGCGCCGAAACGACGGATGCGTAGCGCATTCTCTTGGATCTCGCGGGAACTGTCACAAGCTAGAGAAAATTTTGAGAAACATTCAAATAAGATGGTTGGGTACTTAATGTTTGAAGATGTTATTCAGCATGACTGATTTTAAGAGTTGAATTTGTAAAATTTCAAAATGAGAAGGTGTGTTGAACAAAGTAATATTGGATTTCCCAAGTTCAGGGTCATTGTTTACCGTTAAAGCGGCAATATCACTATTTATTATTACCAGCATGTTGTACTGTTTTCCTTAACGTATTCAACAGCATGTTCTGTGTAAAATACTGATAAAACCAATATTTTTGGTTTTTAACCAACTATTTCCACTGTAAAACTATGTGCTACAGTATTCTGCAAAAAGAGTGAACAAAACCACATTGAATTCAATGTATTGGTACGCCTCGCGATGTTGATGATTCTCTCACACAGAGTACGAGGAGATGGTTCTGTATGGAACAATTAACATACACAACGAAATTCTAAATTTAGGTGACTTCAGTCCTGTGTGTTTCAGTGCGTTCAAAGAAAACGGAGAAATTTCTAATCTATAACTAATTTTACTCTCTTCAGGAATTTTGTATGTACCTAAATAATTGAAAAGCCTTGTCTCTATTAATTTATTATGACTAGATGCTTGTACTTATTGAATCAATTATTAAGAATAATTTTTCATCCTCACTACCAAAGGCTGGGATGCTTTGTTGTATTCGAGATAAAATTGGAAAAAATTTACGCCCTCCAAAATCAAAACTTGCTCTTGCTTATTCCATTTCAGAGCTTGCTGATAAATTTCGGTTCTGAGTCTGTTTGTATGCCTGATGTCTGTCTGTCAGTCTGTGGTAAATCCTTGTCACACCCAAAACTATACCAAGTTCCAGCCCGATTCGGATGAAATTTTCAGGAATTGTGTGGGTTAGCTCTTAGACGGTCCCCTATAATTTCCAATACCACTGAATATACAGTAGCCATTGCGTATGTGCAAACGTGAATTTTTCATAATGTTGATTTTCCATCTTCTGTGGTCCGTTTTCGTTCAAAAATGCCCTATAAATGATATCGCGATTTGTAGAGTAATAACTATTGCACATCCGCGAAATCATAATCAATTGACACAGGCAAAACTCCGAATCTAATAGAGAGATTTTGATGAAATTTTCAGGAATCGAAATTTTCGTGGAATCGGGAAAGGTTCTAAACGTGGCACGCAAGACCTCAACTCTGTCAGTTCCATTAACGTCTTGGCGGTTGTCTTTTGATCTGAGGCGTCTATGAATATGAGAATTCGGCATAGCATTCAGATATAAACGGGAGATGGCATCTGCATCTTCCCATTGCGTTAATTTATCTTTACACTATAGGACATTAGAAACGCCAACCTTATTCTTAGTCTTCATTTAGCTCCTTCAAGTTAAAAACATGAGACATGGCCTGTATCATAGGAAAGGACCGTACGGCCTTTGCCTTCAACATAGAATCAAAAATACTTGATAGTTCTAATTACTCTATCAGTTACTGAGTATTTGATTTCTGATGGCGTGAAAGTATGAGAGAAATACCCCGTTTACCCTCAAATGTCTTACACTGGAGCTACGTATGTGTTTAGTTGAGAATTGTTCCACATCCGTATTGAGGCGCTTCTGTAAAAGTTTAAAAGTTAGGTTACCCATCCGGAAGCTGCAAAATCGGATTTGATGAAATTTTGTCAACCAATGATCGAAACGAGTTTACACATTCATAGTTTCATAGGAATGGCAACATTTTGCTCTTAACCCTCTGACCGGAACATCATTTCGTACCCTGTTACACGGAACATCAGTCATAATGACCTATTTCGGAAAATACGATTTATTATTAGTTGTTTTCTTTTGCTGGAAATTTTAATCTTTGTCAATCAATGTTTCCTCTTCAGTAACTACTTGGGGTTATAAACGAGAAACCGTACTCGGCCCCTGAATGGTACTAGAGTCTCATCAATCGTCATGTGGGCTCCTGGCGAATAATTCGCTTGACAGTTTGTAATAAAGTCAGTGAAAATTTCTGAAATGCATGGCGCCTTATCTGTTTTTTCTCCCTCTGCGCTGGTAGTACCGTCATCGAACCCCAAAGCTCTGAAAAGTACTGAACACCTCTATTCAGTCATTATGGCTCGAAATATAGGACGCCCAGAAATAGTGGTTGAAAATAAGGAGGCCAGTGATTCGCGAGATGATTCGAAAATGGAACAAAAAACCGTTACTCTAAAAAGGGCGTCTATTTCGTCTCGGATTGTGTCTTTATAAGAAACATCATCGGATTTCTGTATTTTTGAACGCTTTTGTTCCAATTTTGTATTGGTATGAGCCACGATTATGTGGACCATTTCTTGAGTAATGAACAAACGCCAAACTTGTTCTGGAGTAGGTTTTGTACCTAAAGCTAGTGCAGGACCAATCACTTTTTCTAGCAGTACTTGGTGCAGACAGAACATCCGTCATTATGATTGATATGAAAATCGTGGTGCAGTTGGAACACCCGTCATTTTGACCTGTATCTGAATCATTTTCCAGATGGAATATCGGTCATAATGACCCACTAGGTTTCAAAGAAAAATTGCTCACTGCTGAATGACGAGTGACAGCTGTAGCTGTCACAGAAGGCCAGCTCACTGGTAACGACACTAGCGCCCTGGGCGGTGATTAAGTAAATCATATCCGTCAAAATGACGGATGTTCCGGTCAGAGGGTTAAGCCTGCTGACAAGTGGTCGGATAATCATTGCGTAATTATGTGTAAAACCTCGGAAATGACCTATGAAACCTGTAAACTCTACCAAGATTCGCTAAAATTCCACAATTCTCAAACAGTGGAACAACTTAATAGCACGAACTAAATCACTCGCGACGACGTTGTGAAACCCATTTCAAAACCAAAGTGGAAAACATCGTCTATTTGAATGTACTTGAAAAATTTGAAATCTTAAATTTCGCTTGAGTCTGGTAAATCTTTAAATGAGGATATCCCTCAATATATTTCACCAGTCATAAGTCCATTTATATAAAGATTGTAACTATCCCTTCAAACGGTTGAAACCAGTAACCCTTCCGCTCCTTTCACTTCATATGATTAGCCCCCCTTCACTTTGTTTGCACTTAATTGGTTGTACCTCCAGCCTCCTTTCCTTTCTCTTGACCAATGGGATTCAGTCTCCCTTCAGTGTCCTTTCTAATGTGTCTTTAGTTATTGTTTGTTACCGATGATTGCGTAACCGTCGAAATCGATTTACCATTGTAACTCTTTATTGTTTCGTGGAAATTGACAACGTTTTTACTGACTTCCGTCTTGTAGCTTAATTAGGTTATGAAATACAACTTGAGTGGTACTACGAACCATTGGCTCGGTTTTCCTTGTCATTTAAATAAAATATTGTCCAGGTGATGGTCTCTAGAGACGAATCAGAGAAGACTGATTGAAATTCCTAACTCCCAGGATTATATGTAGAATCCCGGATTCGCCACTGGCCTGAGTTGAGGTCAGCCGATCATTTGAGAGAGGAAATAGGTAGAGATCGGGACGGAAGGGACCGCTCACCGCAGTATTTGCAATGAGGAACGAGGAATATTGGGTCAGGTTGTTTGCTCCGAGATTTATTCAAATTTGCTCAGGAGTCTTATTGTGGTCGGAGCTGAAGGGCAACCAATCTGCTGCCGCCCGCCTCTATTTTTGACGTTGAGCGAGCAGGAGGAGAACCGTCCAACCGAACTAAGTAACACCCCTGACTCAGCCGTTACAACTTTCCCCATAAATATGCCCGTAAAGGACAACGGGACACAGCGAAACTCCCTACGAACTTTTGAAGGGGGCTGTGCCCAGAGCTTCAAGGCATCCACTCGGGAGACGCGCTTCCACAAATTATTGGTGCTTCCCTTGGAAATTAGACCTCCCCTCGAGAGAGCAGCGGTAAATCCGTTTCAATTTTCCCCTTTCAGTGTCAGTTACACAGAACGTAAACACGAGGCTATGGGCACTTCACTTGTAGAAGTGAAGTGCAAGGTTTCTAAGGTAGTTGAGCCGCCGCACGTTGCATAGTGTTTCAAAACGCCAATCTTGCTGTTCAAACGGGGAAAAAAGAAGAAAAGTGATCGAATTTTGAATAAAAATTTTTGCACCCCCCAGGATATGACTATAACACATATTGAAATGAGTAAACGGTTGGGGTTGAGAGAAAGACCTGACGTAGGATATGACATGAGCTCTTTGAACCTGCGAGTGCCCCTTACATTTTCAATAATGAACCTTTGTAATCGACCCAGGAAACATAGTTATTTTACCCCACCTCTTGTTGGTTTACGTTTCAAGATGCGTAGAATCCAAAACTAAAAAAAAAAAAAAGTCCAGTCATGCAGCATGACCCCATGAGCGAATTTTTGAAGAAATCTTCGACATTTCAGTCGCTTTTGATCGTGTAGAGAAATTTTAGTTTATGATTTTGATGGACAAACATGGAATCAAATTATTAAATAATTAGGAGGTACTCATACTTTATTATTATAAACTAATCTTGTAGATTTAAAGACAAATGTAGGTAAATATTCATAGATTTCGATGTCCAATGTGGTCAGTATTGAAGGCAGTTGAAATCTTAATAGTATCCTATCATAACATCATCAAATCTTGACATGAAATAAAATACCGATTTTTACAACTAGCGAACGGCATTATTTCGATTTTTGACTGATTTTTCAACTTTGAAATTTTTGAAAACTTGATACCTACATAATCTTATAGGAAATTTTACGCTGATTCCGAATATACCACATGTTAGTATGCTGAAAAAATTATTTCGCACAACAAATCGCAAAAAACAGGGTATTTTGACATTTTTGACTACATTTTTGAAAATTTCAACCCGAAGATGTAATCCGATCATGCTGGCCAACGAACTTGAACTTTCGTTTTGTGTCCTTAACATTTTAAAATTTGTTTGAAGTTTCTAGCACAATTCTACGGACAGTTATCGGCTGGAATGACACATACATACATACATACATACATACATACATACATACATACATACATACATACATACATACATAAAAAAATGCGTTAAACTTCAGAATATGATTCAGAATAGCCTGAAATGGATTTCTGCATAAATTTTTTTCAAAAATACACATTCTACAAATTTTGAGGCGAGAGCAATAGCTTAATTTTCTTCAAAAATTCGCTAATAGAAAATCCGTCCGTTGGCCATACGCTTTCTGCCGTGCGCCGTACGCAGTCCAGAGCTTTTTTCCAAAACTACTGGACTAAAGTTTATGAGATTTGGCTCAAAAATCATGCATCGGCCGGGATTTTGCCAGTAACATCAGCATCAGCTTTGATCAACTCTAAATGATGGTGATGAAGGGCTGACATATTCAAAAATTAAGATCTCGAAAAATTTCAAGGGCAAGAGCAAGCGAGATCAAGCTTTAAGTAATGATTTTTCGCTTGTCAATGATAAATATAATCCCAAATAATCGATTGAAACTATCCGCGGCGCTCCCGGACAGTCACCCATCCAACTACTAACCAAGCACGATGTTTCTTAACTTCAGTGATCAGACGAGGCTAGCCATACACAACTGTGTATGTGAGTTATTTGCAACATGTGCTGAGAGAAGAGAATGGAGAACGTTTGTAAAACCACACTTTTCACTCATAGACCGAGAGTATCGGCCTGACCTGATTTTTGTCCCTGGATCTGGGTCTGTGGCAATAGTTGATGTGGAAATTGTGTCTGGTTCAGGTGGACACTTGAAACCATGTTCGAAGCAAAAATAATTAGGTATTCAGAGCCTGACTTACTGGCAGCAGTGGCCACCTTGACGGGGCAAGATGTCTAAGCTATTGTTGTAATACCGGCCATCTTGACCTGGCGAGGTGTCTGGGCCAAAAAGACAGCTGCCTTACTCCAGAAGCTAGGGATGCCTGAGTAAATTCTTGGATGGGCTGTAGAGTGAGTTCGGCTTGGCGGTGGACTTATATGGACGTCATTCATGAGACATGTTGAGGGATAGGCCACCAAATCACGAGCCTTACCATCTCAAATGATGGAGCGGAGGGGTTGGATACAGATGTGACAGGTAATACCAAGAAGATTGTAACGAACTTAGGCCACCCCAGAGGTGCAATGGGGGCCTAAATCCGCACTCACAGAGAGAGGGGTGTGACAGTACCATAAGAGATACAACTCGTACTAATAGCATACCTATGTGCAATGTTCGGAGATGATTTTCCGGTTCTCGGATCCTCATCTATCGCCAACAACAGCATTCCAACAACTTGAGAATGACGCCTGGCGCAGCGCATTTTCTTGGATCTCACGGGAACTGTCACAAGGTAGCTGATAAAGCAGGATAAAATGATTTCAAAATTCTTCTAGTCGATATCAAATTCAAGAGATGTGACAGAGTTTCCGTCAGAATCCCAGAGAAAGCGCTGCCGTCGCTCCGTTGGAAAACAACGGGCGTCGCACACCTCTTCTCGTGTTCTTGAGAAGCTGAGTTTGGCGTTGGATGGGTGATCCAGGACCTGGAAATCCAATCTTCCTGAACATAGCACATTACGTGCTATTAGTAAGGGGATCCTTTTGGGGTCTGTCACACTCTCCTCGGTAGAGCAAGCGTGGTTAGGATTATGGACGGCTAACGCCTAGTAATCCGATCCAGTATTTTTGGGGCGTTAATGTTTCAGAAGAAACATGGCCCGGGGTTTCAGAAGGAATTCCCATTATCACCCTTTGGTATATAAATAATTGTATTGGTCTTTGAGTTATAATTTCTCAATTTTTCCCCTTCCCCAATGTGGGCATATTAATTTATATCTATTTTATTTTCTTTAAGGTATAAGTCTCCATAGTTGAGCCACCGTTTATTCCCGATTGTTCCAATCTTTGATTGGGGGTTAATTACCTAATGAATACTTCATATGAAGATTCATTGACAATCCATCCTGTTTTAATTTCTCTTTTCCCATCCTCAATCGCCAATGCAGCTATTTATTAATGAGCATCAGTTCTCAGCCTGTAAACTATTCCACCTGGTTAACATACTTGCTCTTCAATCAAGTATGTCTTTAAGTGGGGGAGTGTGACAGAGTTCCCGTTAGAATCCCAGAGAAAGCGCTGCCGTCACTCCGTTGGAAAACAACGGGCGTCACACGCCTCTTCTCGTGTTCTTGAGAAGCTGAGTTTGGCGTTGGATGGGTGATCCAGGTCAAGGAAATCCAATCCACTCCGAACATAGCTCATTAATGCTATTAGTAGGAGTGGTATCTCTCTGACGGGATGCTGTCATCCTCCTCTACCTCTTTGTCGAGGATTTAGGACCCCATTGCACCTCTGGGGGGCTACCTAGATCCCTCATAGAGAATCGTTGACTTTGAAATACTAACGAGACTTTAGTGTGACGATAGCGTTTGGTTAGTCGTGTATATAAGTGTAAAAATACGTGTAGAAATACGCGAAGAGCTCGCATCTGAAGTTGCTTGCTCTAGATGCTGCTCTACGCGTTAGGTAAAGTTGACACTGGAGCCGGGATTCGGCCGATTATTCACTCTGCGGAGTTCGGCCGTTAACGGCCAATATCGGCGGAGTGAACAAAAGTTAAAAATAGAACGGACTTCGGCCGCAGTGTTTACATTAGGTCCGACCTGCTCTATCGAACTCCGCCGAGCTCCACCAACCACCGATTCCGAAACAAATATTTTTGATTTTTTCGGCCGAATCTGCCCTTGTTGGGTATGCTTTTGAGTAGCAATTTTTTTTTTTTTTTTTTAAATTTTTAATAATGACTTGAAAGTTAAGTAAGTACAGAGACATTTATAAACACTTACCTGATAGTCACAGCGAGCCTTTCTTCTGGAGAAATACAAATTCGGAAATTGGAACATTTCTCTACTCGCCGTCTGATTCCATTGAGAATATAGAAAAAAGTGTCTGGATTCATCCGGAAATATTCTTTAAATTTTATGGGTTGTTCTAACAATTCAGAGCAGAGGTCTCAAACCTACAGCCCGCGGGCCACATCCGGCGAGTAGATTTTGACCGGCCCTCGGAAAAATTACAAACTGAAAAAAGATTTTTCTATTTGAAAACATATTTTCCTTAAAACACTTTTCCCGGTAACTAAGAGTACAGTAATCGTCTCTATTTCCGTCCCTTCCGTTCTCGATAAGTGTTAAGTTATCTGTAAACCAGCAGCGATCAGCCTTTCAGCGATGGTCAGTGTTTTGCACGGACTGTACGGTGGTGTTGTAAGGGCAGAAAGCTTACCCCGACTGTACCTAAGTTAAAAATAACTCATCATGTTATATTAAAAACTTATGGGTATTTGAAATAATCGCTGAAATTTTTAGTGAAAGTAGGCCTAAGTATTTTCAGCCTAAGTAGTTCTTAGGTCTGGTATATTTTGTTTACAACATTATTTTCAACTATTTTAAAAGAACATTATTTGAGTTATTCAACAACAAATATATATAGCATTTGCCGATTTAATTAAACCTTTTACCGAATGAATCAAACCTTTTGCCAAATGAGTTGAACCTTTTTCCAAAATAATTCACCCTTTTCCCAATACAATTCAATCCGTTTCCAAAATCATTAAACCTTTTCCCGAAACAATCGAACCTCTTGAGAGAAAGTATAATATGACGTATGTATAGATACAAATTTCGAAACCGTTTAATAAATTAGTAATTTACAGAAAAACTTAACGAGGTGTGCAATCTATGTCAATGAACAATGAACCAAATGTTTACCCCCCCTTCCCTCAAAATTAGTTAGCTCACATTTCAAGGTACGTAGATTCCAAAAATCAAATTAAAAAATATATACATATATACCTTATATATCCACTTCAATTTTTTCTTTGGTTCGATTTTCGGAAGCTACTTACCTTGAAATGTAAACAAACGAATTGTGAGGGAGGGGGGGGGGGGTGAAAAATTTGGTGCAATGTTCATTGATCTATACATTGAACGCCACGCTATTTTTCAAGTTTGTTAGTTCCTAATTGATTAAACTTTTTCGAAATTCGTATCTATACTATACGTCATATAACACTTGTCTCCGCAAAAGGTTTAATTTATTGTCATTCGGGGAAAAGTGTTAACTATTTGGAAAAAAGTTTAATTGAATTGGGAAAAGCTTTAATTATTTTTCTATAATGAGGTTACTCTAAAGGGTGAATTATTTTGGAAGAAGGTTTAACTCATTTGGTAAAAGGTTTAATTAAATCGGCTAATGCTATATAAGGGAATATAGCTACTTGGAAAACTAAGCCCAGAATATCTCAATAACCACCACTGAGCACTCTTAATTGAAACAAAACTTCGTGAATGTTTGCGGGGGGGGATTTCGGGAAATATTAGGAAATAATTGTTGGCCCGCCTTGTCACAAATATTTTATGGTGTGGCCCTTCAGTAAAAGGTTGAAGACCCCTGATTTATAGACGAATATATGGAACTCCCCGGATGATTCCCTCTCCTGAAAAATCTCGTTCTCACAACATGTATAAAGAATTTTCTGTCAACAAATGTAACGCTTCTATGTTGTCCATCTTTTACGTCGACGATGGGGCAACTGACAAAAATTCGCAGAATCTTTTGAAAAATCGGGTCTTGTGTTTAGGGTTTTCGCCATCTATAAAAAAGCCTTGCTCATACCCCTTTTCGAAATGGGGGATCCAGAAGATATGACAAATTATCGACCGATTTCTCTCTTATCCGTCTTTGCTAAAATCATTCAACGTTTGGCTAAAGTGTATTTTGTGCAGTATTTGGAGAGTCAGGGGAAGATCAGTGATAGGCAGTTTGGGTTTCGAAAAGGTAGGAGCACTGATGATGCAATTTGTTTTATGACGAAGACTATATTACGTACATTAGATGCGGGAGAGAAGGTAATGTGTATATATCAGGATTTAGCCAAGGCCTTCGATACTGTTGCACATTCAAAACTAATCTCCGCAGTAGAACAAACTGGTGTCAACCGAGGTTTTATCAAGTGGACTGCAAGTTATCTGGAGGATAGATCAAATTTTACTAAAGTTGATTCAAAATTCAGTTCAAAAAAGAACTGAAAAAACATATAATAATGAGGCAATCTGAGACCCATTAGATAATATTAAAACTTTAAGATGGTAACTGAATAATTCCTATGTATTCTGATTTACCCGATGTATAACTATCGATTCTAATTTACCTATATTTACTTACAAGATGATTATTGAATAAGGTATTGAACGAGTGTCCTGATTATGTATTAC
Organism: Adelphocoris suturalis; assembly: GCA_030762985.1. NCBI lineage: Eukaryota > Metazoa > Arthropoda > Insecta > Hemiptera > Miridae > Adelphocoris > Adelphocoris suturalis. The sequence goes on along the minus strand of CM061045.1, from coordinate 80,212,164 downwards.
TCCTCCCCACAGCACAAGTCTACGACTTATAGTGGGGAGTAGCATTTCGTGATTTGTGTAACTTTTTTTTTTTTTGTATTGCAATACCTATCTAAATAAATGCGTTAAAAAAAAAAAAAAAAAAAAAAAAAATTCAGCGATAGTCAGTGTTTTGCACGGACTGTACGGTGGTGTTGTAAGGGCAGAAAGCTTACTCCGACTGTACCTAAGGGGGGACTAAAAATAACTCATCATGTTATATTAAAAACTTATGGGTATTTGAAATAATCGCTGAAATTTTTAGTGAAAGTAGGCCTGAGTAAAAATTATTAATAATTGTCTTACTTAGGTCTGGTATATTTTGTTCACAACATTATTTTCAACTATCTTAAAAGAACATTTGAGTTGTCCAGTGGCGTAATTTGAGGAGGGGCAGGGTGGGCAGAGCCCCTCCATAAATTATAGAGGATGCAGAATTTCGTTGTATGGATATAGCCAAATTAATAATTTTACGCTTCCAACTTCAGTACCTAACCCCTTCAATTAAAGAATGTAACTAGTAAAACACAACTAATATTATTATTATACGATTCTGGTTGCCAAACGGTCTTGAGTCGCTCTTAATAAAGACATTTTTATTAGGTACGTTTGTGTAGGGGCAAAATGGCGTGGATATTGCATAGCCCCACGGAGCATAGTAAAATCACCTTGTCAACAAAACGGAAATGTGGATACTACAAACTGAAATCAAGTCGTTCCCCACTACCTTCTGGGGCGAGCCCATATGCGATTTTTCCCTAGAAAAATATCCATTGTTCAGTATCCACCAATTCCCCTATGAACTTCCCCTATTTTTCACTGCCTACTTGATCAAGCTTGGTTGTTCGTTTCAAAACAGTTTCCCGTTGTATTATACCATTAATTTACGAATAAAATCCCAGTTAAAATGAAGCAAGAAAATAATAAATAGAAGCCGGCAGCGGTGATTGAAATAGATTAATAGAAAAGATTAAAATAATCTAGTGTAGCAGTATTTCTATTCTAACCTAGCATATTGCAGGTTTGAGTTTGTTTACATTTTTTTATGTTTCTTGATCTAGGTTTCATGCTCTGTATTTCATTTCGCGTAGGTAGGTTCCTGCTTATATAATACAATATTGTATGATATTGTCCAGCAAAAGTTATTTTTACGCGGAAGTAACAATTGAGGGTAAACCTGTAAGACAGCAAGTCCACATAGGTATATGAATTTGCATGCAGTAAACCTAGAATAATAGTAAAATAAACCTAGTACTCCTCAATTCATCGGTAAGTAGGTACCTATTCGTATTTATCGTAATTTTTCACGTTCTGATTAGTTATTTGGACTATGTTTATTCTAAGTAGTATTATGCTTTAATAATCTATAGGTAGGTTTATGAATATGAAAGCGTCCGTGATTTCAGATCATTACAAAAAGCCATTGAGCACCTACCTACTTATATGAACGTTTGACAGTTTATTAAGAGTCTTCGTATACTCAGCAACAAGCACTAGAAATGAATAGCGAAACTATAAAATAAAAAGTTTCAGTCATGCAGCATGATCGTATGAGCGAATTTTCATAAATGGTCGTATTACATTTATGTTGAATTCTGTTGAAATTTGAGCACTTTGGGGACAAGTAAAAATTTTATTATACATTTTATAGCAATCTAACTTTTTGTCAGTAATATTCCAATGAACAAACAATTTTGTGGATTTTTATAATTATTTCAAGAGTTCCTATCGATTTTTAGGTTATTTTAATAAAAGTTAACCAACAACAAAGATATGTAAGGGAATATAGCTACTTAGAAAACTAAGCCCAGAATATTTCAATAACCACCACTGAGCATATAAAAAACTCTTAATTAAAACAAAACTTCGTGAATGAAACTTAAAACAAAACAAAACTTGGGGGGGGGGGGGGGGGGGGCTCGGGAAATATTAGTAAATTGTTGGCCAGCCTTGTCTCAAATATTTTATGGTGTGGCCCTTCAGTAAAAGGTTGGAGACCCCAGATCTATAGAAGAATGTATGGAACTCCCCGGATGATTCCCTCTCCTCAAAAATCTCATTCACCCATTCCCTACGCTCAACCAACAACATGTATAAAGAATTTTCTGTCCATCTTTCACGTTGACGGTGGGGCAACTGACAAAAATTCGCAGAATAGTTTGAAAAATCGGGTCTAGTGTAAACGCTAGCCGTCGGTCGATAAAAAAATCGGCTCCAGTGTGAACGCAGCCTTAACGGGGGAAAATCTTACGGGAAGAACAAAAACTTTCTAATAATAATCCGCCTTCCCGCGGTTTCAAATGATGGCAAAACCTTCGGACGTAAACAGGCGTATTTTAATTTCCGTCTCCACCAACGCACGAGGACAAGAAACGTCGTACCCCCACTCGCCCCTTCACTCCGCCATCGTCCTTCCCCTCATCCGTCATTTCCACTTCTTCACCTGTATCGCTCTATTTCATCTGGCTCTGCCTCCACCATCGCATCCCACCTCCTCCTCTCCCGTCCACCACCTCCGTCAGGGCTGAGCTCGTTATTCCTGCTCATGAGTGAAAATTACGCGACAGCGGCAAAGCCAGGGCGGCGCTTTGTGGTCTGAGGGATCAGACGCAGCGTCGCCTCCTCGTTCCTGGTGGTAAGGGAGGAAGGTTGAACGAACCTTTTGTAATCGACCGAGAAAAATAGGTACATTTTTTCCCTTCACAAAATGTGTTGGTTTACATTTCAAATGCAGGGTGGTAGCGGATAAGTGACGAAAATTGTTGTGTGTTAGTCTACATCAAAAATGTAGTAAAATGCCGGCAACCGCATATTTTTATCTCAATCCGTACTCGAGATATGATTTTGAAAGTTTTTTTTTTCCAAAGAACCTTGTTTTTTCCTTATAAACTCAAATTTCTCCACTTTGTCTCATTGAATTTTAACCTTTGACCTCATTATCGAAATCAGCATTGAATTTCCTATAAGAATAATGTACTTGAGTTCTATAAAGTACCATCCGAAGACCTTCACATCAGCTCAAACATTGACGATTTTGAAAAAAATAAAATTTCTGAAAATTGTTAAAACTTTACTACTCTTCCAAAAAAAATCTTGAAAACAAACAAATCTCATCAAAACTGTTTCATCTAACACTCTTTCCAACGGTATAAGCAATTTTACTTTTACTTTGTTATTTGCGGGAGGAAACTATGTTTTTATGTTAAAAAATGTGGGTTTTTCAGTAAAATTGTTGGTTTTATTGAAAGATGACCCTCTATGAACCTACGAGTATGGGGTCGGCTTCTATGTATTTTTTCTCACTGGATCGAATGGAAACAACAATTTCCGAGTAAGTTAAAACTGTCCATACACTTGGGATGCCGGACTACGACTTGTGATTTCAAAAATGATAAAATTACGCACTACGCACGTGCACAATCGAAATCAACTGTGTTATTTTATATTGGAACCCCCAGTTTTTATTACAGATTTAAATTTAGGTGAAATTTTCTGAAGAAATGACCCATCACTCGATTTTTTTAAGTGCGCGCAATGGGGCGCAATTCCGCTCCAAATGTGCGCAATTCCGCTCTAAATGTGCAATAAATGTGAAATACTGAGTTTTTGGAGATATTCAATTGCCACATGTGATACATGATTTTGGACTATTTTTTGGCACTGAACCTCATAATGATGTTAATCTATTTATTGATATTTGCAACACCAACTTGAGAAAACACCAAGAGATTGACCAGAATCGCACTTTTCTTACACATTTCCCCAAAGCACAAGGCATACTAAAATGTAGGTTTTTCGGTATTTTACGCAGAACAGCTCTTGCCTTTTGGTTTATTATTTTCATTATTAAAGTTTTTTAATCGACCAAGAAAATCGCTTCGACAGCATAGTAACAGCGTCTCCATTTGTCACTCGGGAGATCTCGGTTCTAGACTCCGTGAGGTAGAGATGATTCTCTAACCTGACCCCAGCAATACATTTTTCATTATAGGTATAGCATGAATGTAATATAACTAGGAGAGCTCCTTTACTCTGTTGCTTTGTTACTGATATTAATTTAATAAAAACATTATCGATACAAATAACCGCTAATTTGTTTAGTGTTCTGGTAGTTGACAATTCATTAATTTCTGTCAGAAGGTATAGTCAGTATAGCTGTTTATATAGTCAGTAGGTATTTGTAACGATCCTTTAGTTCTTTGTATGCGACACCGTAGTCTGAATCTGATGTGCAAACAAAGGAAGAAAACTTCCAGCTGGAGGAGGTAGAAGTTTCCGTAGAAATGAAAGTTTCGCATAAGACCGAATTTTGGCTTGGTGCACAGATTTGTCATAGGCTGATATGAAAGTGGGAAATTTCAAAATATCACCATCAAAGGGGTCGATTACCTTTATCATTGATTGTGCGAGCTGTAGATTCTTTGTATCGTTCCCCTCTTGGTAAATAACGTTAACAGGTACAGAAGTGGGTTCGTCATCAGGAGATAGTTCATAAAATTCAATACTTAAAGAAAGTTTTTTTCGGATATTTTTGAATGAGAGTTTTTCAACTCTTCGTAATCGGGCGATGTGACAATCATATCGAGAATTTGATCGGTGCGGTCGCCAAGGACAAGGTGGACTTGGTCTCCAATAGCTTTGGCTATGGATCGAGACTTCGTGGGTTCAATCGTCCTCAGGGCATCTCGAAGTCTTTTTATCTGCTGTAATGTCGTATCAATGTGGTGCTTCAGTTTCTCTGTAGAGAGTCCCTTTTTGGGACCCATGATGAGAACGCACGTAGATGACAAACAAAATTCGCGTGATATCACACAACTACGCGAATTACCTTCTTATCCGGCTCGAAGGACCGTGTTAACTTTGAGGATGAAAAGAATGTGCAATCCCGTTTGTAAAACTATATTTTTGTGACAAAAAAAATAGAAAGTTCAAACGCGTCAATACAATAAACAGGTAACTTCAAAACAGTAACTAAACAACTAAAACTGGAGTAGGAATTGAACTGTTAAAGGGGTGTGAAGCATGAGAACGAACATCATTATTGAGATATGTGCCATTTACTCCTTTTAATAATTTATAGACCAGTGATCTGCGTAGAAGGGCTATGGATAATAGATATTTTTGTAATGAATTGCAGATTCATATCACGTAATGATGTTCATTAATTAATATTTGCAACACTAACCGGAAAAACAAGGAAATATTGACCAGAATTGCATTAATTTTCACTCATTTCCACATCGCGCAAAGCAAAGCAAACTTATATTTTTTAGTGTGTTCCCAGTTCAGTGTTGCAAATCAATCAATGTAAGAACATCATTGCTTGATTCAGAATCAAAAGTTGTCTCAAATGCGTGTGCCACTGGTGGCAATTGAACATTTTCAAAATATTATACAATATGCGCAGATTTAAAACGGAAGCGCGCCCGTTTTTGCGAACTCTAAAATCGAGTGATGGGTAATTTATTCATGAAATTTCACGTTTTTGCCCACCCGAGGGTTCCCATTTGAACTAAAACGGCTAGTGCGCACTGCGCACGTGCTCAAAAATATCATTTCTGAGATAACTACGGAAGAAATAAGAGGGTTAGAAACTGAATTTTCCTTCTAACCAATTTATTAAGGAAGGTAGGGGGGAGAGGGGTCTTCGTTATCTGGGATACTCTCTCTCTCTCTCTCTCTCTCTCTCTCTCTCTCTCTCTCTCTCTCTCTCTCTCTCTCTCTCTCTCTCTCTCTCTCTCTCTCTCTCTCTCTCTCTCTCTCTCTCTCTCTCTCTCTCTCTCTCTCTCTCTCTCTCTCTCTCTCTCTCTCTCTCTCTCTATATATATATATATATATATATATACATATATACAGCATACATTTGATATGAATTATCACACTGCGAAAAATGGAAAGGAAATAATGTCCAGATACCACCTGTGAGTAGTCTAATAACTTTTTGAATTTTCTTCTTTTGATGTTTGTTTGTTCTGATGTTGTGTGATCAAGTTGGAGGGGGGGTGTCACTTATGGGAACACCCTTTATAACGGTATAAGAATTGCGTCTAATGAGTTGAAGCTGGAGGCTTTACATTGATGATTACTGATGAATATTTGAAATGTTGAAATAATGATGAACGATATTAAAACTCACTTTCCTTAATCACATCTTAAGTATCTTAACACCCCCCGCCCACCCACCCCCGTTCTCCTTTCAAGCAATTAATCACCTTGTCAAAACTTGTAGCTCCATCAGCTTTGAGCTTGCGTTGATCACATTTACGCATTTCAACGTTCGTCAACGCGTTTCATTCAACAACGTTCAAAGCTTTCATCCGTTTCACGCAGGTTCAAAGCGTTCATTCATTCAACCATTAGTTTTCGGGTTTTAGTGAATTTTAGTAGAAAAATAAAGTATTGCAATGGCTCAAAAAAAATGTTCAACTGGAAATTATCAAATAATTTAATCATGAAAATCCGTTCTGTGGCATTCTGACAAGATTCCTGGAGTTTACATTTTCGTTTTCCTATGTATAATTTTTATTTATTCCGCTTTAGTCAAAACAAAATAATCAACGATTGAATAGGACATTAAAATGTTTTTGCTGAAAAACGTACTTGAATTTTATAATTTTGCTGAAAAATCTATAAAACCTGCAAAGTTTCAGTCTTGCAGCATGATCGTATGAGCGAATTTCCGTAAATTATCGTACTCACAGGGTGTCTACACTTCGGTGTGGCAGGAATCCAGGGGTCGATTCTACGAATAATTTACAACAAAAAGAGCTTTTTTTTTTTTTTTTTTTTTTAGGCGCTTTGTTTCTGAGTTATTTCTTTTTTTTAGATTTGTGTCGTGTTTTCAACCTTACGTCACAAAAACGGCTCTAACTCCACGATTTCGGGAGTTTTCTCAAACCTGAGGATACCGTTGGAAAGAGCGGTTAATTTCCTATCTTTATAACGTAAATTTAATTTTTTTTATTAGTTATAGTTAGTGAAAAAATGGTGGGAAAAATAGTGGGAAATTTGAAATAATAAAAAATAGAAATTGTAGATTGGTTTATTATTTCCAATAATAAGCCTATGTGATCGTATGGCAAAAAAATTTTATAACCCCCCCTCAAACTTTGTCACTTTACGTTTCAAGGTGCGTAGAATCCAAATTTGAAATGTCCGTCCGCCGTTCGCCGTCCGCCGTTCGCCGTCCGCCGTTCGCCGTCCGCCGTCCGGGCCATAAAAGGCCTAAGAATTGACTTAAAAAACCCGTTCTTTCGCACATAGACTCAATTTGGGGTCTAGTTGGTCCTAACGTTTAACCATCCCGATCGCTTTACTCGCATAGATGCTATGGGCCAAAAACGGGCGAAAAAGTGTCTTTTTCGAGGCTATGAGTGTTAGACTTACGCACGCGCGCACGCCTGGCACGCTTGGCAGGGGGTCACGGTGGGTGGTGAGGGGGAACCTGGGGAGTAGCAGAAAGGCGTCCGGGGCGTATCGGAAAGGATATAATATATATTTTATAATATATTTAATTACTTTTACCCCAAATAACATTTAACCTACCTTGAACACAATAGTATATTATATCATACTATAGTATGTTACAAAAATAATTGATCCAGCCCATCTAAAATCCTTCGTTCTTCTTCTCCCCAAAATCTTCTCAGATAGTTCGAAGCAAATCGTTTTTAAATTAAAATTGCATTACATGGGCAGGTTAGAGTCTGAACCCTCTGGATGAATAGCTGTTGGTTTATTATTTTCAATAATTAGCCTATGTGATCGTATAGCTAAAAATTTTTGTAACCCCCCCTCCAACTTTGTCATTTCACGTTTCAAAGTGCGTAGAATCCAAATTTTCAATGTCTGTCCGCCGTTCGCCGTCCGGGCCATAAAAGGCCTTAGAATTGACTTAAAAAATCCGTTCTCTCCCACATAGACTCCACTTGGGGCCTGGTTGGTCCTAACTTCTCGCCAGCTTGATCGCTCCACACCCATGGGTGCTTAAAGCCAAAAATAAGGCATAGCGGCACGTCACCAGGGGCGTAGCAAAACGGAGCCAGGGGCACCGTTTGCACAACGTTTGCAATTAGTTACCTTCTAAATTTATCTTTTTGGGGCGTTTCTCATTGGAAATGTAGTTGGAATGACGAAATAAAGTAAATCAATCTTTTGATTTATCAAACTTTTGTAGAACAGTACGCCGCATTTGTCGAATTAGACATGAAATTACGTACTTAGACGTAGCTACATACTTAGATAATGATGTTATTAAGGCAATAATTATTTGAATAGATAGGAGCTCAAATCGAGAAATATGAACATGCGTATATAATTATAGAAGTATAGGTTGTGGCAACTCGAAATAGGACACGCCGAGGTGTCTGGACGGGCTTATGACGTACGCAAGCCAACTAAAACTACGATCATATTCAATTGAAAAAATAATAAACCTTTGTGAAATAATTTACAGCGTTTTTTCTACGTTTTTCTGCTTTCAGTACTTATGGAAGTTTTTTTGGCAGGCGCTCTTCAAAAAAAAACTTTCTCAAACTGTTAGCTTTCTAATGGTCTACTAAAAAAAAGATTTATTTATGAGTAAATTTTGGGAGAAAATAGTGATTGAATGATAAAAAAGAAAAAATGTGATTTTTCTCGGTCAAAATCGACGTTTTATCTGGTTTTTTTTTTTTTTTTTTTTTTTTTTTTTTTTTTTTTTTTTTTTTTTTTTTTTTTTTTTTTTTGCACGTATTCGATGATTGAACCAATAAAATCATAGTGTCTCTACCTAATTCATCTGCCTCATCTACTTGAGCAAAATGAGATAATTATCGGATTTTAACCGACTAAATCACTTTTTTTTTAAAGTTCAAACACTATTTTTTCCCATAAATTCCCTATAATTTTTTTTTTTTTTTTTTTTTTTTTTTTTTTTTTTTTTTTTTTTTTTTTGGAGTAGACTGGAGCGCCCTCCAAAAACTCCCACAATGATAAAGCATAGATACCATAAATGTAAAGGGAATCAGACGGAAAACCATAAATATGGAGATACCTACGAATGCATACTTCAAAAGGAACTCGACCAACCATCACTGTCTGAAATTTCAGATGGAACGAACGTGGAAAACAGAAAATTAGTATCTCCACTGCACAGTATTACCATCAAGGATTGTTGCTGTCTCTACAAAAAAGTTGAGCGTAGAAACTACAGTCAAAACACTTAATAATTAGATAATACAACGAAGTGACCAATAACTGGGCCCTGTCCAATAACTGGCGCATTCTTCCTTACATAGTATTAGAGGATATGTAACAACTATCCATCCATCAGAGAGAGAAGATTAAGCAAGTGAGACCACCTAAAATTCAGGTCATTTAAGTTAGCGGAACCAATATGGCGGAATGACAAAAAAAATATACCCAAATTTCGAGCTATTTTCGAGTTGTCAATCCCCGTTGAGTATGATTTTCGAGCTGCTTTCCACTTCCGGAAAATCAATTTTCAATATTGGTGGCGCTAGGTTAATTAAGTAAGCGGCCAACTTTCCTAAAAATGGTCTAAAAATTTTCGTTCTTCCTCTGGAATTTCGAGTTAATTACGAGCTAATTTTGAGTGGAAAGAAAAATTTTCTAGCTCAAAAACTTGATTTTTAAAACCGAAAAAACGAATTTTGGCCGCTAAGTTCATTAAGTAAGCGACCGACTTTCTTAAAAATTATCGATACATTTTTGTTCTTTCTTTGGAATTTCGAGCTAATTACGAGCTGACAAGTCTCGTTGAGTATGGTTTTCTGGCTGTTTTCCCTTTTCGGAAAATCAATTTTCCGTAAGAGGGCGTTAAGTCCGTTAAGTAAACCACCAACTTTTTTAAATATGGTCGATAAATTTTCGTTCGTTTTCTGAAATTTTGAGCTAATTACGAGCTGTCAAGTCCCGTTGAGTATGATTTTCGAGCTATTTTCCACTCCCGGAAAATCAATTTTCAATGTTGGTGCCGCTAGGTTCAAAAGTGGAAAATTGTTCAAAAATCATACTCGTAATTAGCTCAAAATTCCAGAGAAAGAACGAAAATTTCTCGACCATTTTTAAGAAAGTTGGCCGGTTACTCAATTAACCTAGCGCCACCAACATTGAAAAATGATTTTCCGGAAGTGGAAAATAGCTCGAAAAAAATACTCAACGGGACTTGTCAGCTCGTAATTAGCTCGAAATTTCAGAAAAAAAATGAAAATTCGTCGACTATTTTTAAGAAAGTTGGCCGCTTACTTAATTAACCTAGCGCCACCAACATTGAAAATTGATTTTCCGGAAGTGGAAAATGACTCGAAAAAAATACTCAACGGGACTTGTCAGCTCGTAATTAGCTCGAAATTTCAGAAAAAAGCTCGTAATTAGCTCGAAATTTCAGAAAAAAAAAATGAAAATTTGTCGACTATTTTTAAGAAAGTTGGCCGCTTACTTAATTAACCTAGCGCCACCAACATTGAAAATTGATTTTCGGGAAGTGGAAAATGACTCGAAAAAAAATACTCAACGGGGATTGACAACTCGAAAATAGCTCGAAATTTATTTATATATTTTTTGTCACCCCGCCATATTGGTTCCGCTAACTTAAATGACCTCTAAAATTCATCACTGAACATCACGGATTTCGGAAAATTCGAATTTTCGGGCGAACGTGGATAAAAATAATTTTTCGGAGGAGAAGCACCAAACAACTCTCCAGTGCATTAAGGTGTGACTGAAAAGTTTGCGAGCTGATGTATATTGAACGGTGTTGACGTTGTTTCCCCTTGTGTGATTAATCTCTTGAATAAATTAGAATCGGCTTCCTCTGTTTTAACAGTTCCGCAGCTAAGAGTTAAACAGAATTTCCCACAAAAGCGATTATTCTCCTCAACTAGTTTCCAAACGTGATAAATAATTGCTACGTTTTCGCTCCAATCCCATTTCAACCCTGGCGTTCACGTGGAATCCCTACTTCAGTTAGGTTCCTATTTCACGCCGCATTAATAATAGTATATGATGTTCACACAGACGAATGAACATACGTTGAGCTGAAGAACAAACAGGATACAAGAGGTCCGAGAAGAGCTCGTGGATTAATAACGAAATTAGCTGCTCAGGTTCGTATGAAGGGCCGCTCCATTTGATAAAGACGAGCCCTGAGGGATCTGATGTGCCTCTGCGGAGTTTAGTTAACGGTGCGAGGAAAGAGGCTAGTAAATCTTTTTGATCTAACGAGCCTTAAATTTTAGCTGGGGGCACATTCGGGTGATTAATCGATCGAGATATCAAGCAGCTGGAAGCGTTTTTAGTGACCTCGGTGACCCCGATGGACTTTTAATGCTGTCATTAACAGCCAGATGTTGGTGAATAACTGGTGAGCGGCGTGACGTCAGATTCGCGTGACTTTAAGAATCACCATCTCCGAGAAACCCATTAAACAATCGCCAGCTGCAAAAAGTTTTGGAATTCTGCAACGCTACTCATTTATTAAACAATTATTAATTGTCTTTATGTGCAAAACTACCGCATACAGATTAGCTTAATGTTTTTATTATGTACCAATATCTACTTACCATTCGAAGGGAAATTCACCAGTGTGCTTTGGTCAAGTTTTGATACTGACGTCCACTTTGATGTTACATAAAAAGTATACCAATATGGGTGGGCAGTATCTTCGTCAATGTAACTTGGCACATACACCCACTGTCAATCCAATAGCATTCACCATGGAAGGTACATAGAAAACTAACTAGGAGCTAACCAGCACTATCCTGACCATTTCATCCAAATCGATCTATTATTCTCGGTGATTCGCCTGTTACAACCAATTTTAGGTTTGCGCATGTACAATGGTTGCGATAACTTTCGCAACAAAATATGAGGTATCATTTCGAGACTTTTTTAAAAGTACCCCCTGAATTTGCACGATAATCGACAGCGATGGAATATATAGGGGGCCATCTGCATACAACAAATTAACCGGTGTTTTATTAATAACAAATTAACTATAAATTTAAACAAAACCCTATGGCTACCATTTCATCTATCTTCAATGTCCGAGCCAGCGCAGGACATGGAGGTGCTATTACATGGAGCTGATTGTAATACAACATGTTGTGCAACATGCCCAAAAATAACAAGAGCTTCAGAGGTGAAATATTTGGGGGTTGTGTTTGATAGCCGGGTTAAGTGGGAGCAACAAGTTTCGTTAGTCAACACAAGATTAAGAAAATTAATTTACATCTTTGCTATATTAAATAAAATACTATCATTGCCTCTATTAAAAATATTTTACTTTGCTCTTGTCCAATCAGTGCTTTTGCACGGTATACCTGCATGGGGTGCCAATTATCCCACTACCCTATTGCCCATTATCACCACCCAAAAACAGCTAATAAGAATTATAAGTAAGAAGAGGTTTTTGGAACATACCGAAAACATTTGAATATTTTAAAATTTCCCTCACTGATGGAGCTTCATTGCATTAAACAGATCTTGAAAGAAAAAAAATTTTCCATGCCTAATCATTTAATTTACACCAGATTCCATTCTTGCAACTCTATGACTATTCCATATTTTCGCACTACTCTTGGTTACAACTCATACCCAGCACGAGGTGTACGTGGGTTTAATGCTCTTCCAGAAACCCTGAGATCGGTGCTTTTAAATAAAAACTGTAAAAATAGTCAGAAACTCAAAAAACACTTCATCATGTTATAACTTCTGCTATACTGCTGTTTCTAAACTTCATTATTATATTCTACTATCTTGGATGGGTACGTGTTCATTGCACTCCGATCCATTGCAGCTGGAACAATATTATTGTATTCTTTTTAAAAGAAGCGTGTTTCTTTTTCTCTTTTTAAAATAAGTAACCACTTATGAACATCTGTTATTTTCCTAGCTGAAATACGATTCATCTCCCTGCCACGGGCTATGCCCACATAGGGGATAAGTTTCTGTATTTTTTTTTTTTTTTTTTTTAAGCAATCTGCATTATTTCTAAAGAGCATTTTCATTTTCAATTTTTATGTATTTGTATTATGAAAAAGAAATAAAGAATCTTAAAAAAAAAAAAAAAAAATCTATGAGCTAACCCGCACAATCACTTAAAATGTCATCTATATTGGTCCGTCAGTTTCGGAATTTCGACTGTGCCAACAAAGTTTGTTCTCCACCTGTGGAATAGCTATTACTCAATCAATTATGATAAAGTTCATGAAGGACGACCATGGTACATAAATTCAACTAGGTACCCCTTTAAAATTGAACAAAATCAGAGCGGAATATCGCAAGAAAGTTTTTTTAGTTTTTTTTAGAAATTCAAGTTTGCACATGTGCGCAGACTACTATTGTACCCGTACGATCTCTGAAAATGTCATCAAAATCGGATTAAAACTAGGTACAGTTTTAGACGTGGCAAAGATTTACCATAAATGGACATCGGCCGGGTGGACACGGAACCTAACTTGATCACGAGCTCTGACTCGCAAAAAGCAAGTGGTAATTTTCTTTTTGAAGACAGAAATTTTAACGACTTCTTGCAGGAACACAAGGCTTTCAACCAATGCTTGCAATGTGCTGAATTTCCTTTTATGCACAGATTATTCCATTCTGGGTCACCCCTGATAAAATCCGAAAGATCTGAAAACTATCTAGAAAATTAGTATGTGCCACATATTTCAGTGCTAACGATTTTCTTGTATGAATTGTGCACAAAAACAGAAAAAGAGTTTATAATAACGTACAAAATATACATAAATCATTAAATAATGATGATAAAAATAAATAAATAATAATTAACCCATGCTGCACGACTGGAACATGCTAATAGGCACATACAATTTTATCAGTTTCAACGGACTAAGCAAGTGAAATATACGACAGCGCTAAGAACAGATGATTTTCGGTATAATCTCTGTTGTCTTTTTTTTTTTTGGAGTGTAATCATAAGTCACAAGCAAGCGGTTGGTCACACCGATTAAAAATTTTGGATTCCATTGAAATCTCTGGACATTATTCACTAGGTAGGTATAGACTTCAGGAAGTAGTGCTTTATATTTTTCAACCCAGAGAGAGAGAGAGAGAGAGAGAGAGAATGTAGCCAAAAGAAATCCAAGATGAAATTTCATTGTTACATTATCATTGCTCACGGTCGCTTACAAAGGTTGAATGTTGGGTTGGTGATAAAGCAAACATTCACAAATTAGTATGGGTGGCACAGATACGAATACTCGCTCAGGATAAGAGGATTCACAGATGTCGAGACTGAAGTTGATTGACGTTGTCCAAGAGACGCGGTTCTACCATATCAGGTTTCATGTTGGACGTAGCGGAGACCCGTTAGCAAGACGAACTAAATTGGATCCCTCCGACAGTTTCTGCGATGATTGCTAGTACCGCTACGGTGTATTCAACACACAACAATTGGACGGTGCGTGTTTCTGACAGTCAGCTAAACACTGAGAACTAAATGACCAGGTCTGCAGACAATGTCCTGACGTAGATCTCCCATACGTGCCCTCCATCGACAACTGCAGTACCAACTTGGGCGGGAGAATTTGGATCAAAAATTATGATTCTTGTCGACGAAATGGAATAGTTTGACTGGAATTATTAGCGCCGTACTATAAGTTCCTACCATAAGAAGCCATTTCAATTCCAAGGAACTAAAGTTATTATTGAACTCGTCTCCAATTGACAGTTAAACTTGTCCCATCACCACGACCTCATTTCAATAGGTACAGACCCGTCCCCGAACCTCCCTGTCTAGTTTGTACTCATCCACAACCAGGACAACGAAAGAATCAAAATTGTAACGCTGGGAAATATATAACCGCAGATTACAGTACATCAATCAATCAATCAATTCACTACGTACATTCAATGTATAATTACAGTAGAAATCGTTTATAACGTCCGTCAAGGGACCATCAAAAATTGGTCGTTATAGCCGGTAGTCATTATATAACTGATAGTCTCAAAAATTTCAAAGTGTAGAGTTGAAATTGATTGGAAACTAGCGTATGTCTAGTTGTGAAGTCAAAGAACATTGTAAAAGACGGCCAACCTGCCGCCTTGGGAGTAACAGCGTACGTAAATTTTTTGACTACTGAAATTAAATTTTTTCACAGAAAGATCACAAATAATAACGCAATAGCCATTCCATATCCACTTGTTTGGTTTTATATTACTGATTTTTCTAAGTTTTCAGTCAAAATTGTGAAAAGGATTCAGTAAATGGTAAATCGAGATTGTAACGTGTGCTGAATTGTTCAGATGAGCATTATTTCAACTGTATTTCCATGAGTTCTGTCTGAATGCATTAAATTTTTGCTCTACATGTGATAAAAACATTGCTTTTTTTAATTTTCATTTTCATTTTGTTACCTAATTTGCGGATGTGGTTTTCAAATAATTATGTTTCGTTTGTGGTTTTGTTTGAGGAATGATGCTAGTGATGTTAACCAAAGGCTATATTTGAAGGGATTAAATTGTTAATCGGACATCTATTCATTTCATAAATGCTTAAGAGATTGGCCCGTTCCTTTATCTTGAGAATTCCGATTCGTATGCGTCTAATGCAGTTTATAAACTATATTTATAACATATGAAAGGTTTTCGTGTACTTATTTCTTCTTGAAACACGAAAGAAAAAACGACTGAAACCTAAAATCTAAAATCTGACCCCACTGATTCGATTCTGCTCTTTAACTTTTTGAATAAATTTTTCCTGCCCAAATGAAGCCCGCGTTAATTAAGTTGGTACTCCTGCTTATGCGGATCAGCGGGATTTACTGCCGGTCTTGCTCTAGATTCCGTAGGGGAAGGTAGTTAGTGAAGTGTCACTCGGAAACAGGTAGATTTTCTGTAGGTGGAGCTAATGGCCCCAGTGTTACTTTAAACTTTTTTGATAATTCAGACCTAAAATTAGGAAGAAGGGCTCGCTGCTGCCTCTGCCCTAAGACTGCAAACAATAATACAAACCAGAAATGCAGTCACTGCTGGAAACCGACTCGACAAATTCACTTAACCTCTGCAATCTTACGTGATGAGTGTGTCAATGAACAAGTTCAATTATTCAGATTCATTCAATTTTAATTACCTACGTATCTAAATTTGGTATTCAAATATTCAATTTCAATTCAATTAGATATTTTCATCTTATACGTCAAATTTTCATGTTTTCATTTTTTTCCTCGTAAGTATCGACGCTTATTCCAATCAACATGTTCCATACTGTTCGTTCGCAATGTAACGAAAACAAAGAAAGAAAAATTTCCAGTCATGCAACATGACTTTTCGCAAATTATCGTATTGTATACCTACTGTTGAATTGTTTTGAAATTTAAGCTTTTTGAGTGTAAGGAAAATGTTAACTACTAATTTTACGGCAAAAAACGTATTCTACATAATAATAATAATCTCTCTTTTTATAAATATTCTCTCTTCGCTGACATGATTTGAATAGTTAGTCACATGGTACATACACTGTGTAATGGTCCTTCGAAAGCGTTCGGTAATTCATTACAACTGACTATTTGAGGAAGGAACAAGAGGAATAACGAGTTTTACCGAACTTCTAAATGTTAATTTTTAACTTTTTCTCCAAACAGCGAACAATGACATTTTTTTCAGCAAGGTGTAGCGCCAGTTTTGGTGCACAAATTTCAAAGTTAACTAGATCATTTCGTAGAGAATTTTGTCTACTTCAAATCTTATAGTAGTGGTCATTTTCGAAAATTGCATAGTTTTCAAGATATGAGCACACAACTGAAAAAAGTTGGAAATGGAGATTTTTTGCAATTTTTGAACATAAGCCACACTCGGATCAGGGGGCCAACCTTAAATTCCCATTCAGCACCCCGAAAAACATAAGGGAATGTTGGGGAAAAAATCTTCTGGCGTTTTGTCCTCGGAAAACCCTTTTCTTACTGGACTAGGGAGGGGGTGACGGCGAAAATCAAACTATTTTGAAAATCAAATCGAAGAGTTCGACGCCAACGATTTGACGCGCGGCTGGGATCACGTCACAATTTCTTCGGTTTTCATTGGTCCTCCGCTTGAATAAAAGCGTTGACACGCACCGCCAACCCACAAGGCCACATCCTATGTGACCCCCCCGCAACCGTTACGTGGAAACGCATAATAAACGCTCAGTAAACCAGTAAACAACACCTGCTTTTTAAGCGTATTCGACTTCGTGTTTCATTGTCGTCATTCAACAAATTTGAGTTGTTGATCAGTAAAACCGCTCTCTTGTATTATTTATAGCACAAAAAAATAAAACATATTGCTAAATAAAGCATGGATTACAGGGACGTCCCTATGAATGGATTTTATATAATTTTGGTGAGAGTAAAAATAAGAGGAAAAACAAAACTATCATGACTTCCCGGAATTACCCTTCCATCCATTAACCCCCTCCACCGACAGTAAATGTCCATCATAAAAATTCCGCAAGCAATTTAAAACTCCTGACATATTTTCCAAAACTAGACCAAAAAAAAACTAACAAAATGAACAAGAAAATCCGACGAGAATAGTTGAAATATCATGACATATTACTATTACCTTCTCCATTCACCCCATTCCATAATGAAATTTGAAACTCCTGACATATATTCCAAAACTAGAACAAATTCATAGGTAGTTCAACAATGAAAGAACCACGATAATCTGACAAGATTAGTTAAAACATCACGATTTATCAGTACTACACCTTCCATCCATCCCCTTTCATAAAAAATTTTGAAACTCCTAATATACGAACCAAAACTAGACCGAATTCATAGTTGAATAAAAAATTCATCATAAAGTCGGACAAGAATATTGTTAAAACACCATGATTCATCAGTATCACCCCCTCCATTCACCCCTCCCAAGATGAAATTCAGAATTCCTGACATGCGTTCCGAAACTATATCGATTTTGAAATGGAACAAAATAAGAATCAGAAAAATCGGTCGAGATTTGTAGATTGGGCAGCGCTTGGAAGAATCGGTAATTATCACCTCCTCCCCCCACCACGACAGCAAATCCGAAATTAAAATTGGAATCAAACCAAATAAGAATAATGAAAATCGGTTGTGAATTATACCTCGGTGGCAAAATTTGACGAAAAAACACGTTTTTTTCGGCTTTACCCCCTCCATTCTCCCTCTTCCATAATCGAATTCAAAATTTTCGAGGTTTGTAGCCCAACTAGACCGAAATTGGATTCGAACAAAGAAAGAATCTCGAAAATCGCTTGAGCAAAATGTGTCACACACAGATATACACCTGTGATTTTTTTCACGGATTTGGTCTTAGAATGGTCTGAAACGAACTTGCATGCAGTTATTTCATTTTATTTCTTTCTAATGCTTGGGTTGTCCCCAACCTCTCTGGATCAGTTCTAATAGGCGTACCACTTATTAAAAGCCTTGTTTGTAAGTCGTAGCATCATAGGAACGCCCTAAAAACGGAGTCCAGTTGAAGAAATAATTATTGCTAAATATGGAAGCAAGTTTTGTGAACTTCATCTCTTGCAATTGTAGCTGAGTGAAAGTTAAGAACATGTCAAGTCATATTTTCGAATGACAGGTTTCGAATACATTGTGAAAAGTGGTCATTTGGTCATTGGTCACCACCAATTACTTATATATAATGTACCTAAGTACGTGCAATGTTCGTTCCCACTTCACCTTCCCAAGTTGCCAAAAAACTATAAAAAACAAATGGGGGAACAAATTCAAAAATGTGATATCCGCGTTTTTAACGAGCGGCGAAGGCAAAATTTGAAAATCAAACTGAAGCGTTCAACGCCGCCGGGGCCGCGTTGACGAGCGGTCAGGGTCACGTGGGAATTTCTAACTTTCGTTTCACCCTTCGGGGTTGAATGAAAGATTATTGTCGAGATTGCAGGCATGTCTTCGGCTGATGTATGATTTTTTTAACTTAATTTCACAAACTTTTACCAGCAGCCAGCGGTTTCAAAGATTAGTTTCGAACGACACATAGGGGAGCCGAATGAAAAAAAGAAAGAAAAAAAAAAAAATTGCAACATGGAAACGGATCGTCATATTGACTTAGAAATAGTTGCATTCAACTTAGGAAGTGCAAATACAGTGAAAAAGAAAGGGAAAACATATCAGAGGATTCCCAGTCATGCAGCATGACCATAAGGCTCACAAACTTTAAACATTGTGCTAAAACGATTGAAATGTTATCATGATAGGTATCAGAATTGAACATGAATTGAAACTCACAATAAAACATTCGGACCAAAAATTGGATCATTATCCTTTTTAGCAATAAATGAGCAAATTATTTCCAGAAATGTGCAAACTTTTGTTAGCAAATGTACTCAAAAATGATTAAGATCTAATTTATGGCCTAAATAGTTTATATCGAGCTAATTTTTTAGAAATTCAGCGGATTTTTGTCAATCTTGCCATTTTTAGCGATTTTGTGTTTACATCGAGCTGTATTAAAATCCCCTTCGCTTTTCTACATGGGTGATGATAACGACTAAATAGTCGGCAGCTGAAACATATACAGCAGGTTCACACTCAAAATCACCTAATTACATCAGCGACAAAATCTTCGTAAAGTGTATTTTCTGATCCTAGAACTGTGAGAAAAAAGTACCTAATTTATTTGTATAAATTAATTTTTTTTAAAGCACGAAAATATTATCATATGATTGAGTTATTTCGATTTGAAAATTTTGTTCCAAGACTATGCCCTTTGAACATGATAAATACCTTTCAAATTTTAAAACCGTAGGTAAGTAGTGGAAGATTGCAAAGAAATCGGCAACCGAGTTCACTTCAGCTACTCAACTAGTTTCACCCATAAAAACACATAACATTTGTCATACAAAATGAGCTCAAATTTGTGAGTTCATGTTTAAAACTTGGTTATAACGGGAATGGGAAGATGTGCAAGTTTTACTATTCGATTCAGCGTAAAAAAATACATAGACACCGACCCCATACTCGTATTTTCACAGAAGGTCATTTTTCAAGAAAACTTTCGTTTTCATTGAAAAAACAATGTTTTTCAAAATTAAAACATAGTTTTCTCCCCAAATTAGCAAAGTAAAAGTAAAATTGACTACACCGTTGGAAAACTGAGTTTTTGGCGCAGTTTTTTCCCTTCTTGGATTTTGAAAAAATATGGCTTCTCATAGTTCAATTCCCGATTGAAAAAACTCTAGGTTTCCATAATTAGGTAAAATTTGCGTGTTAGAGGGTCTTAAACCCTCATTCTTAAAAAAGCATCTACCCGATAGGAAAGTCAATGCTCTTTCTAAAGGTATCCTCAAATTTGAATTTACAGAGCAAATTAAGGGAGTTATGATCATTTTAGTGACAAAAGGTCGAAAACACGGACAAAAATCTTGAAAATTAAATTATTCGAAAACTAAGCGTTGGAACGAAAGTCTATGAAAAATATTCGATCGGAAATAAGCTCTGAAATTGACTCGTGCTTGACAGACCCGTTTTGTGTACACCTTGTTTATAAATATCACGCTGTTTAGCTCATATTTCTGCAGACAATGTTGAGTTTCAGTCAATATCTTTTTAAATGCCGTATTTGTTGAATGTTTTTTTTTTTTTCTTGATGTCTGTCCAACTTTGCGGCGGACGGAGTTTTTTAAATTCAATTTTTTGAATCTACGTAGCTTGAAAAGGAAGTCAAGAATTTTGAAGAGAGTACGAATTTGTTTCTTGATCAATAATTACAAAGATTCATTATTGAAAATGAGAAAACTAATATGAAGACATTGGCCAGACTGATCATGGCCCCAAAGTCAACCGTGTTCAAAGCCGAGAGTTGTTACCTATATTGTCCTAGACCCACGTCTTACAAAATGTATGAGTCAATCCACCTACGTACCTCGTGCGAAAACACGTCAAAACGCGGCAGACATAGATTCTATGAGGAGAATGGAAGGCCAGCCGATATGGGGGTGTCACATGCCTCATACAATTCAAAGAGGGAGATAATAGATCCTCTCATTGATCATATCTGTGACAGAACCTTTCTTGACAAGTTATTGGATATTGTCGGCGGGAGGGGATCAACAGCTGCCGATAGCAACAGCGTCGTTCGTCCGAACGGGAGAACCTCAATGACAACGTCTGAGGCGAGGGAATGAACGTCTGGTTTTCATGATCGAATCCTTGTCCCAAATAAACGGCTTTTCTCATTTCGAGGACGTCACGCTATCCGCTGGCAATCTGTAATCCATTTGAAAAGGACAAGAAGGTATTTCTAGAAGACATTGATTTATTAATTAATATCCTCAATGTCTTTGACCTGTCATCATCAGCTACGTCTCAGATGACTATCTAACATGTATGCAAAGTTTCGTTTTTCAATTTCCCTATTACCGGCTTTGTTAGTTCATTCTCCTAATTATCCCAAGTTGACTTGACGTTCGTAATTCTTACGACTACCTTTGGTTCCCCACCACTAAAGGTAGGGCAGCTTTGTGTTCATTCAAGAAGTTGAACAAATTTTCGCTTTCAAAAATTTGCATTTCCACTTGCTTTTCGAGATTATGGGCATGGTGATCAATTTTGGTTCAGTGTCTCCCTTTCTGTCTATGTTTCTGTGGTAAATCCTTGTAAAGCTCCAAACCAAACCAAGTTTCAGTTCAAATTTGATGAAATTTTCAGAGATTGTTGCCTTGCTGACCCACCTGTTACAGTGTTGATTTTCTGGCATGGGAACAAGATAGGAGACAACTCCAACCCACCTGGTGGCGGATTGGAGAACCTTGTTCACTCTAAAGGTGGGTATTTGGAGAAACCACTCAGCGCACAGACAGCCAGCTCATTCTACCTATACCAGCTTTATCTTTTACAATCATGTCCTACTGTTCGGTTTCATATCTTTGACGACTTTTCCATATCCATAACGTTTTGACTAGTGCCCACTCCATGAGTAAGACAACAAAAAGCTTCGAGTTACCTTCTGATGAGTTTGTAGGTAACCCTCAAAGATGGAGCAGTTTCATCACATTTACGCGAATAACGGAAATTTGAAAAGACAAAACCCTAACGATCGCGAAGCCACACAACTCTTTTCGGAGGAGTAAGTACCAGTTTATCAGGGACCAAGGTACCCCCCCAGAGGTGCAATGGGGGCCTAAATCCTCGATAAAAAGGTAGAGGAGGTTAACAGTATCCCGTCAGAGAGATACCACTCCTACTAATAGCTTTTAATGATCCATGTTCGGAATAGATTAATTTCCAGGGACCTGGAAAGCCCATCCAACGCCAAACCCAGCTTCTCAAGAACACGAGAAAGGCAGCGACGCCCGTTGTTTCACCAACGGGACGACGACAGCGCTATCTCTGAAGCCCTGACGGGACCTCGATGACGGTAACTCTGTTACAAGTTCCAGTCTTGGTTTCAATTCCAGTCTTGGCGATGTAATCTCCGTCCACGTAGCTCTCTTGGTCTTAAAGGAAAAATGAAACAGTGAAACCTGAAAAGAAAAATAATAAGGGCTGTTGGAAAATACATTCGAAATATGTTTAAAGAAAGTCGAAACCCCCAAGAAGCTTTACTCAATTTAAGACGTCCAAGTTGATAAAAGTCACTAAGTTATGAAATACGTAGGCGATTGAAAACTCTTCAACGAGTTTTACATCCGTTTCTGGACGCTGGTTGATGGGTATTGACTTGTATTTCAAACACTAGGGAAAGTCATGGGCGTTGAGTGACGGCCGGCCAACGGAAAGGATTGGCAAACGGTCTTAGCGATGCCTTAGTTGCCCACACGCCCTTATCCGAACCAATCATTGGCCTCTCATTTGAAGCGGCTCTTGGCTCCCTTCAATCAGCTTTCCTCCCCCATCGGATCTGAAGCTTTTCCACCTCCTCCGCCTCGGGACATTCATCTTCTTCCGGGGCTCAATCATTTTTTCGCTTCGTCTGATGCTTTAACAAACCCGGAGACTTCGTAGCAACCGAGGTTTGGCTTCCTCGCCTAATCAAAATATATATACTTCCCTGACTCAATTTATTTCGAGATCGATCGATGATTGATAAAAGTAAAAACGGTTAAATGAACCTTATTTAACATGAGTTCACGCAGTCTGTGTCTCGTTTTGTGTTGTTTCCTTTTTGTGTGGACAATTTTAACTTGTGTCTTTCTTTTCTGAACATTTTGGATCCTGACTGGTGAGATTTCAGTGTTTGAGTTGGAACAACTCAAAAATTCTTAAAAAATCAACAAAACCGTTCCCCCCACTCCCTTCCCACTGGCAAAAAAACTATTTATTCACCATGGGCGTTAGAGTAATAATATAGGAAACAAGTTTGGCAAAGATAAATTATCTTCATCGTGTTCCAAAGAACGGGTAGCCAATGGTGTGGAAGGAAAACTTTGAATGCGATTTGCCGAAAATGACAATTTTTGAGTTGTACCCTTATTCTAGGATGGGTGCGATGTGTTTATTAGGTAAAAAAGGAGATCCCAAATTAAAATGCCCCAACGCTTTTTTTTTTTTTTCTTTTTTTTTTTTTTTAGAGGAGATCAAATAACCTAAAATACACACCTCAAAAGAATCATAAGAGATAAATATTAATAAGGGATTACTTTTTTTTGTAGACGCCAAGGACCCCAGATCAATCGGACAAAGTTCATATTATATATATTTTATGATTAGGTACCAAGGGGAGATGGGATTCTCGACGTTTTAGCGGATTTTCGTAAAAAATGAAGCGACTGCAATGACTCCAAAAATTTTAAAATCAAAAATTTGAAAGGTTTCTTCATTGAAATCCGTTTTGAGACATTCTGAAACGAATCCTTGAGTTTAACGCTTACTTCTATGTGTGTGTGTGTGTGTGTGTGTGTGTGTGTGTGTGTGTGTGTGTGTGTGCGTGCGCGTGTGTGTGTGGGTTTGTGTGTGTCCTTCCAGACGATAACTCTCGCTGGGATTGAGATAAAGATTCCGTTCTTGCGCCAAAAACATCAAGCTTACCAATCGAAAAGATGACTTTTTGAAAACATTGAATTGGTCAAATTTAGAAAAAATTGATAAAACAAAACGCTAAAAATCGTTAAATTCATATTTTTCAGCAGAATGTAAGTCAGAAAAAGAAGTTTATCAACAAAGAACTACAACCTTAATAAATTTAGGCACACAATTTTGCTGCAAAATTTACTTAAATGTCATTGATATTTGCTGAAAAAAAATATATACTGCAAAAAAGATGAAAATTCAAATTGTTATTTGAATGGCAAAATATTATGCAGAACAAGGTTTCTTTCCGTAAAATTGGTAGGTAGAAATCAATTCCTTTCCACTCATATTCTCAAATTTCAGATCAATTCACCATAAATATAGTAAGATTATGTACTGACGAAGATTCGCTCATACGATCATGCTTCATGACTGGAACCTTTTATCGGAAAAACCCAGTCCATCTATGTACATTCGAAATCTACATAGAATTTTATTGAAAAATGATCCATCATTCGAATTTTTGATTGGGATAAAATTGAATTATCAAGTTTCTGAAGATATTCAATTGCCAAGTGTGATACCTAATTTTGGAGATTTTTTTTTTTTTTTTTTTCCACGGAGAATCACTTGGTGTTGTTTATTTATTGATATTCGCAATACCAACTTGGGGAAACGCCGAAAAATGACCAGAAATGTGCATTTCCCCAATCATTTCCAGACAGCCCGATGTACATACCAAAATTTTGTTTTTTGTCCAGAAACGACTACCTATATAAAAAAGTTCCAGTCATGTGGTAAAACCATATGGGCGAACTATGGTAACGTTTCTCATTATATTGAAGTTTAATTTGTGTGATTTTAACTTTCGTATCACTAAACAAGTCATGCAGCATGATCGTATGTGCGTATTATCGCATTTTATTATGTAACATTGTTTGAAATTCGACCAATTTTAGTGCAAAGAGATAGTTAACTGCCAACTTTATGGCAACGAAACTCGTACCAAATGATATTTGGCAATTTAAAAAAGATTTGAAAATTTTACCTTTTTTTGTTTTTTATCGATTTTTTGGTAAATGATAATGAAATTCAAGGACATTTTTCTGCATGAATTCTTGAACAAATTATATATTGTTATAGTCCGTCGTTGATAAACGTTATTTGACTGAAGTTTTTCCTTTAAAAAAAGAAAAATATATAAATATGATTTCTGGTTGAATGTTTGACCTGACTATTTGGCTAGAATTTGTGCCACTTGAGGTTGATACTAATAGGTGAGTGGAGGTAGGTAGATGTAAGGATCAGCCGGGTGACACAATATCATATTAGGGAGATACAGACAAGTTGTGGGGAAGTACCACGGTTAACTCTGAGTACAAAAGTGAGGATAGTTTGGCAGTTAAGAGCAAGGAGGTAGGTAGGAGAAAAGAGATCAAAAGAAGTTTTGGAATGGAATGGATTGTCCAGAAGGCCAGGACCGAATGGACAACAGCCTAAGTTTGCCACCCGCTTTTATACCTGTACCTGATCCTGTACCTTCTCAACTGACTTGGCTGACAGACCGACTTGGGCCTCAGCTTGTATTCATTCAAGAAACCACAACTAACTTACTTCTTAACAATTTTTTCAAATTTTGAGCATGTTTCATTCACGGAAACTGTTGAGAAACAGTTTAATTGATATTCAATTAAGACAACACAACTTTCCTTAGTAATATTCAAGCATAAAACCAATTTCTGGATTATACAATTTCATTTGAAGTTTTGATAGATTTTTAGTACTACGATTCAGAGAAATGCAGGTATATTTTTTAGCAGAAATTTTCATTAGAACAATATCTGAATACTCTATTTCATACTTGATGGAATTTTTTCAGGTAATTCTCAGCTTTTTTTTTCGGTCTTATTTCTTTCTTTAGCCAATTTCCGGAAATTTGTTGTGCTCAACAGGTGCTGGCGAACGAATTGATCCTTTCCATTAGAATGTTTGATTTTAGGCGATAATGAATATTATTGATATTCAGTTACTGGATACGCGCAGGTAAAACTAATAACTAATTTAATTATGCAGAATTCAGTTATTACGAGTAACTGATAGCTTGGTAGTAGCTAGCTGATTAGCTGTTTAGTCATTATTCGCGCAAATATTATCCAATAGCTTACATTTTCCGTTAGAAATATGTACCGAAATGGTTGACAAACAATCAAAGCCAAACTCCAGGGAAAAATTCCTTCACGCAGCATCATTTTGATTTGAGAGTTTTTATGAAACAATGATTTTAATTACTGTTTGCACGTATTTTAACACTGAAAATACAATTTTGTTTATTATCCTGGAAAAAAATATTATTTGAACTTACGGATTTAAGACATCCAAACTCTTCCCTGATATGTGAGCACTTTTTTGCGCAATAAGATGTGAATCGTTCTAATTCACGACATTAATACAGTTCTAATCATCATTCAAAAGCAAGAATCTATGAAAATGTCTTTCTAGAAGTTAACTCTTCTTAGGATAAGGTAAAAATCCGTCTTTTAACTGAAAATCGAAAATTCTCGCGAATCTAGCTCGGTTTGAGAACAAGAAATTGGACTAATTTCAAAATTGTGCCAAACAAATACCTATCAATAAAAATAGCTTTGTGTAAATTGCAGCATGTTATTTAGAGCCATTAAAGTCTTTCTGCTATTAAATATACTGTTAAAAATGTTGATGCATTAATAATTTCAAAATAATTCAACACAAATATAATGCACTAATTTACGAAAATTGGCTCATTCAAGCATGCTGCACGGATGGAACTTTTGTTCACCACAGAGATGGCCAGATCAAGAGAATTCAGTTAATTAGAGAAGGGAATAATAAGAGAATAATTATGTTGGGATTAGAAAACAAAAAAGTACATTATAAGGTACTGTATCAGGCAATGAACGATAAGTTAGGTCTTCACTGTAAGGTAAGGTAGTTCATTCAAAAATGTACGGAAATGGTAGCAAAGTCACCCGCGCCGACGGTATGTGACAGGTTTTGATGTATGGCTGTGGGGTCTCTTAAGAGTTGAGCCGCGCCGTACGAAGTGCCTGACGGAGCGAAGGGAAACAGGTTGATGTAGCGTAGCTGTGGTCGATCGTGGACAACTTGGGCGATTAAAGAGGAACAAAGCTCCATTTCCCTACATCGTTTGCTTTCATAATTAACGAGGGAAAGCAGTGAGTAAATAGATTGGGGCTCCGAGGAGGACGGATAACAGCGTCCTGCAGATTCATTTAACCCCCTGTCGCTCAGGGACCACACATTTATTCGCTCGACTTCTGAACATCTCCGGTTGGTTCGTGCGGTGGGCTTACTATCCCTTATTATGTGAGACAAGCGTCAGATGTTGCGAATTTAAGGGATGTGTGGAATATTCTCCCGTGCCACTGCAAAGTTTTTCTGAGTCTAGTATTAACGATCCACCTTCACTAATTCAAGCGCACCAACAGTACATAGGGAAATCTGACAAGTAAAAGGTCTCTTGCATTCCATGAGTTAGGGTAGTTACATTCTGTCACCCGATCACGGTTCACCATCGATGATCGCACCCTTGCCGTCTTTGCCGATCGATTCATCCGCCTTGCCTCGATGATAAACCACTCCATGAGTGTTCAAAGTCGTTCAGTTCACCAATGATGGATCAGTTCTCCCGCCGTTTTTCGTGGCTTTGAATGTATTTTGTAACAGTTCCTGTCGAAGGAATTGTTACTCGGAACGTTCTCAAAAGAACGCCGAGTCGTCAACATCTCATAGAAAAAGCAAATCCTCCCTCATTATCTCTTCCTTGGAGCATCATTTAAAGAAATTGGCATTAAAAGATTTCCAGTGATTTATTTCGTAGTGGATGCCAGTGAATTGGGGCTTGAGTAGGGAAGACGATGGCTTCCTCAAACCAATCCCAACTTTGGATCCATCAGCAACACCTGAAATTCATCAGAATATATTTTGCAGCTGCACCAAAAGCTGCGGTAGTGGTCGATTTGGATGCCACAGAGCTGGCATCCACTGCTCAACACTCTGCTCCAACTGTTCAGGTTCCTGCACAAACAACCCACCACTTGCTGACGACGGTTCATCTACAGAAGATGATGAAACAGACATGGAACCATAAGACTACCCACTCAAAACATATGCCATCGCTATGTAAGTTTCATCCTAATCATCTGCATTTTTTGGTGAAACTCAGCTCATTTTCTTTAGTTCCTTTTTTTTCTTTTCTTTTTTAGAGCCACTGTGTTTTATATACATATATATTCACCGATAATTCACAGTGAGTTGGTAAGGGTGCTGAAAATATGTTATGGTTATCACAGTTTCCAGACATACATGAAACCTGCTCAAGCCACTGTCCGAGCATCACTGACGTTCGAAAAACAAGTTATGATGTATTCTAGGTCACCCAGAAGCTTCATACGAATGATTTCTGCGTAAAAAGAGCATAAAGGCCTTTTTGCTGGTTTTTTGAAATTATACCTACTTTTCAACACGCTCTAGCGGCGGAACGCCTAATCGTAGAGAATGAAGTCAGGAGTGCAAATTGTAGGAAATTTTATGCCCTTTAATTCTGGTAATAGTAAACAAGTCGCTAGAACGCTCACTTTTCGAGTTATAGGCAAAAAACCGAAAAAAAAGTCGAAAAGAAGGAGAAAAACACCCCCCCCCCCCCTCGTCGAGCTCACCCCCCATACTAGGGGACTTTTGAGATTTGATTTACTACGTGTGAAGGAAGAGCCTGGTGAAGAAATTTCTCTACTATGAATTATTTCCCCTATTTGCCTCTTTTTGGACTAATTTGACTGTGCTATGTGTGCAGATGTGCAGGGTATTTTATAACTGAATGTATTCAACAATGATTTCATCTCGCATTTTTAATAGGATGAGGTTAGTCCTCTTAAATGAGAAGTATTGCAATATTTTCTCATGGCCTTTCAAAATAAGTTAAGCACGCAGTGGTTGAACTGCTGAGTGAGAGGGTAAAATAACTTTATGACATTCATTTGTTGGGCAACGATGATCAGCAAACAAATTCAACTTCTTAAAACTTTTCCTGAAACCTCGGAAAGGTAATAAATAACCAGCGGTGAAACCACCGCCAACAGTTGAAAAAGTACCTAAGCTTCAATTGTTGGGCAAATGCTAACAAGCGAGATTTTTATCTCTTTCCTGAATGGGAAACTAACAGTGAGTTGAATAATTATTCCCACAAGAAGAGCCTCAACGAGATCCAGTGTTTTCCTTTATTCAGAAGTTAATTAAAAACCAAATTCATCGATGGCGTGCTAATGTAACATAGATTCATAACGAAAGACAGGAAGTTATATTATCGAAGAAAACCTCTTTATTATAAATCAAGCACTACCCCCCCAGCATATTCAACAGGTCGACCGAGGAAATATATTGGGCCAATTATTCCTGGTTTAGGGATCGGGGTAATAGGATGGGCTTGGGGATAGGGACGACAAAGTTATGGTTGCGGAGTCGGCGAATTGGTATGAATTTACCGGCAAGTACACGGGAGATAGGAGGAGGGCGTAAATCAAGTGGGCTGTTGACCTGGGGAACAATAGGTGAAGTGTTGACCTTTTTCTACGATCATGTTCCCGGTAGCCGAGCAGCTAGACGCCTCTTCAAGGTGCTATAATTAACACTGGCGGTTACCCATCTTGAATGAGATGGTCGGGGAAAGCGCGATTATCGCAGGTATCGGCTGTGTTCATGCGGTTCGTGAATACAACTTTGTCCCGAGACTTGCACCGTCGTTTTCGTTGTTATCGAAAGCTGCGATAAAGTAATAACCAATAGCTTGTGAACAATTACCAGCGAGATCATGAATAGCATTAGGTATAGTTTTGTAACTACTTAACTAATCTCCATTACGGAAATAGGTATACATGAAGGTCTGAAGGTGAACTGCATCGCAATCATAATCTTCCCCCCCCCCCCCCCCCCCCCCCCCGAATTATATTGCCATTGTTAAAAGGAAGAAATGCTGACAAATTGGGTGTGGCACACAACTTCCTTGTATCCGTAACGTGAATGTATAGACAATTATAACGTTAAATCTGAGCCCCTCTTATAAAAGCATAACAAAAATAAGAATAGACAAATTTGAAGGTTCAAACTCAAATGATATATACTATAGCCAAATCAAACCTACACATTATACGTTGAAATTGTTGGGTGAAAAGCTACGACACCAATTTCAATATGGAAATATAGCATTTGTTACTGACAAAAAGCGACGAAATTATTTAATTATTTAAAACCATTTGCTCATAATACAACGGCAATGAAATTTGAGATATTTCATGCTGGATGAAACCCACCGTTTCTTATAATTTCATCAATGTTACAGTCATGCAGCATGATCGTATGATCGATTTTTCGTAAATTATCGTATTGTATAATGTTAAATTGTTTTGAAATATGAGCTTTTTGAGTGCTGGGAAATTGTTAACTATTAATTTTATGGCGAAAAAGGTATTTTAAATAGGTATTAATTTCCTATTCAAGTAGAGGTTTTGAATTTCAAGCAATTTTTACAATTTTTATCGATTTTTTAGCGAATATTAATGAATCCTGATACATTTTCAGCGTAATTTTATACATAAATTTATGAATGTTCTATTTCATTGTTGATAAACTTTGTTTGAGCAATATTCTGCCAAAAATCATAAATTTAACAATTTATAGCCGTTTTCTGCCATTTTCAGTGAACTCATTCTTGTGTTTTTAGGACACATACAAATACACACACATATATATATATATATATATATATATATATATATATATATATATATATATATATATATATATTTTTTTTTTTTTTTTTATGTGACCAATTTAATGTGCTCAAAAAGTGCTGGCCAACGAACTCATTCTTATGGATGTTATTGTTTCTAGGACAATAACATCCATAAGGTATGTAAAGAAAACCAGTTTATAAAATTAATCACACTATCTATTGTATGTTGATGATAAGATTTAGATTGATACCTATTGTAAGCCCTGAAGACGTCTAATAAATTAGACGAAACGTCGGCGTAAGGAAACAACCTGTATCATTGACCAACCCTCAAGAACCTTTACACCTTGTTTTATATATATATATATATATATATATATATATATATATATATATATATATATATATATATATATATATAAATATGTATATATATATATATATATATATATATACATATATATATGATTTCAAATTTTAAAAATGATTCTTATTTACAAGATATTTGTATAGACATGTAAATACTAGTGTAGCAAACATTTAAACCAAGTTCGGGAATGGAGCCCCTTAGGCCTTTGCGCATAATTAATTTCGCGTGTTGATTAATAATGGGGTTGTTGGTGTTGCAGCCAACAGAAGTTATTATGATACCTGAGACCGTTTATAGACAGATTGGCTATCGGCCGTACGGGTTAGGCGTTGCAATAAACTGTTTCTCAATGCGATTAGCGAAGTTGAGCAACGTCGAGCGTGGTGAGTACTTGGATGGGTGACCGCCTAGGTTAGGCTAGTCAGACGTCCAAGTAACTTTCACTATCTGTATGGCGAACCCCTCTCCACTCAGGGGGCGAGAATAGCTTTAAGTGAAATCATCAGAACGAATTCTGATCCTCCACTTGGGGGTCAGCTGATGACATCCGCGACGCCCGAGTCGGACGAAAAGCCCTAAACTGGAATGGCTTTTTTTACTAGATTGGCTATTGGTGTTTTTGAGCGTAATGTGCGAACTCTCAGACTCTGTGTATCAACAGGAACAGCGGAGGGGACTGCAATAGCCCTCGGATCGACGTGCAAAACTCACCTGAGTCAGTAACCGTCGTAGGTTCATACAACGAATTTACGTTAGTCTACTACACTTGAACCCGATAGTGGAGCGCCACTATCATGATCAGAAGCGACATATCTATTCTAGTTCAGGTCAATCGGCATTTCGAACATAACTCTTCACCAATCTACGTAAGTTTCTCACGTTCTGGATCCTTCTCGGTCATCCTGGATCTTACGAGGATACCATAGATATTTATGGTAATGCTCATTTATTTCTTCACAGATTCAGGGCATCCAGAAACAGCCCCATAATCTGTCTCACGTTTTGGTTCCGCCGAATTAGATCTACTGAATCTACAGCTCACTCGCGTTGATGGTACTGGCTTCTCGTTTTGTAACCTGGTGAAAAGTACAATCTTGGATTTTCAACCTTAGTCCTGCCCCCAAGCTCATCCCACGAAGTCGACTAAATATGTACCTACCCATTATCCGACACAGCAAATTCCGGTCAGATCGTTCCATATAATTTTTGTTCCCTATTGGAAATCTTGAGAGAAAAACTTATTTTTTATAATTTTGAACGTTAATAGCATACAAGGAGCTCCGTAGGGGACATTTTCGTTAGGCATCTTAGCCATAATTACTAAAATAAATTACGATCAATCAAAACTGGGGTCCAACTATTATTCTACACGCTCTGCACCTGCTATCAATCGATCTTTGACGGAAATCCAGTATTATTTTGGCTAATTATCTAATCATTAAGTATCTATTTTTAGGATGCATTGTACATTCTGCTAACTAAGCGTCGTAGGTACTATTTTCAACGAAGCGGGAAAATTGAAAATTTTTCAGTCATTAACTCTGTATTTCATAGTGCTGCTCTCTTCAGTAAAATTCTGTGACTATTGCTTCCCCTTCTCTTTTTCAATCATTATCCTACTGAGTAAGCAACCATTTATCGACCAGGTCAGTCTTGCGTAACAGGTCTCACGAATACAAAATGGATTTTTGTTATTTTATGGCTCAAAGCCATTGGTCTTTCGAAACCTTAACCAGCGAACATTATCATTCTCATGTGTTTCGCAATCTACGAAAATGGTGCAGACACTTTTGAAGAATCTTGTCGAATGAGTTAATACTTGTTCGAGAAAAAACTGAATGTTTCCAAGTCCATGGATAAGCTACGGACAAGTTGACATTTACGGAATATAATTATTGTGAGGAATCGAGGGAATTCACTCCAGTTTGAAACACTCGGCGTTTACACCTACCAACGACGGTGTTGGACTGCGTCTCAAATTGTTTATCGGGGCGTTACAAGGCCCTACTCTCCAGTGAAGTTGATCACTTGATGTGTCTTATTCAAGTTGTGGAGAAGTAAACCCCTCGAACTGAACAGGAGTTGCCTACTTAGAAGGATTTACGTCCCTTGGCAGGAGCATTAGATAACAACACCAACACCACAACTGGCGGAGCCCACACCTGGATCTCTCCCAGTCTAGCCATTTTCAAATTACTGTGGGAAGCGCGTTCAGAAATGGGTCATCCTCATTGGCGTGTAATATCGCCTAATACATATCTACACCGCACCCCCGTCTTAGTTCCTCAGTTTACCTTCCCTTCTGAAAAATTTAGTGATTACTCATGATTACCATTATAAGATGTGATGCAGGCTTTCACAACGTAAATATTCAAACCACGAAAGAGAACAGTAAAAGGTACTTTCAGCTTGATCCGAGTCTTAAGTTAATTGAAATTAACATTAGCAATGTAGTACTTGTTATAAAATAAACGGCGAAATCGTTTGTGTGTGTGTGTGTGTGTGTGTGTGTGTGTGTGTGTGTGTGTGTGTGTGTGTGTGTGTGTGTGTGTGTGTGTGTGTGTGTGTGTGTGTGTGTGTGTGTGTGTTTGTGTGTGTGTGTGTGTGTGTGTGTGTGTGATTGCGTGTGTGTTGCTATCCTGATCATACGACTATTATAAGTGTATACTGTCTCAAGATAATCTTTATTTGAATAGAAACTTGACAACTGATAGATACAAAAATTTAAGTTGAGAGATTTTTTTTTTTTTTACAAAGAAGTAATTTACTGCTGGAATTTCCTAAAAGTGCTTGTAATTACTTGTAATTACGAACTTTTGGAATAATGACCAATATAACTTTCATTGCAAGTGTCTGTTCCAACGTAAAATACAATAAGTTAATTTTCAAAAATTCGCTTATACGATCATGCTGTATGACTGGAACTGTTAGCGTAGTTTCGTAGATAATGGAACTATTACAATGGCTCCAAAAATTTAATATAATAATTTTCCGAAATTTTCTTCATGGAAATCCATTTTTAGGCGTTCTGAAATAATTCCCGGAGTTCAACGCTTATCACACACACACTTTTTATTTTTATTTATTGTTTTAACTCCTCTCAAAGATGGAAGATGCGCTGGTGCACTTACTTAGATTGATAGATAAACGAATGAATAAAATAAAATGGGGAGGACGCCCAGGTTTACCCAACGCCGGCTCTAGGGATGAAGGAAGTCACAGGAGGAGGAGAAAGAGAAGGAGGAAAGTAGTTGCACCTCCAAAATGACTACCAGTTGAGGTAAGAACCCCTAAGAACGCGAGTGATGATACCTCGGAGCACTCTCGTCGTGATGCCCAACTTGAGTAACTCTGTGGCACTTTTCCTAAACCCCGTGCCATGATACGGTCGTGGCCATGACCTTGATGTTATTTGTTGCCACTACATCAAGCTCCGATATTGCTTGCTGTAGATAATTTCTATCACATTTACTTATCTTAGCCCACCAGGTCTGCTCCATGTCCACGCTTCCACTGACATCCAGGACTATTGCAGACCCTTCAGGCTTGAGGGCAATGATATCTGGCTTCTAGCCCGGTCACTCGGCATGTATTATAGTCTCTCCCTTTTGACATCCCAATCGCTAGATGACAAAGCACCTGCTATCTGCTTGGCAAACGCATAGTGGCGAAGAATGCGGCCGGCATAAGTCCGAGGACACTGCTGCACTACAGGGTACAGGTTCTAATTTTTACAAAGGGTGTCTACTGTCCCACGACTACCCCTTTTGAACACCTGACTGAGGTGGCTAATGTAGCCACCCAGACGGCGTGGAAATGGCGAAAGTCGCAGGCCCCAATGCCTTTTGAAGCCCATTCCACCCATTAGGAAGAAATGGGGGATTCAGAGCACTGTCGGAGTTCTTTACCATCTACCGACTCATGCAGTGCAGCACACACACATTTATATATATATATTATTATATAATATAATATATATAATTATATATATATATAATAAGTATATATATATATATATATATATATATATATATATATATATATATATATATATATATATATATATATATTAATTTGAGGTATTAAGTACAGATGGTTGGAAAATATAGGAAACACATAAATATGACTTAAAAAACTGAGAGAATATTTCGCCGTTTCGGCGTCGTCGGCTCTAGTGAAGAAGTCTCTCAGTTTTTTAAGTCATATTTATGTGTTTGCTAAATTTTCCAACCATCTGTACTTAATACCTCAAATTAATATTATACGCGAGTGTTTTCATCCTTCATCAAAACTATATATATATATATGACTATCAGAGATTGTTGGGGGTCAATGAATAAGAAGTCTTCCTATTTCGCCAACTTTTTGCGGAACATCAGGACCTATTGATATAATATAAGACATGGTTTCTTTTGAAACTCGGAAATTTATGGACATAGAATTGGAAATTTTGCTCTGTTAGTGTGGTACAAATCGTAATTATCTAATATAGTAAATAAGCGAAATTTTGTAGCAATAATTTTTATGAGAAAACAAGATGGGATTTCATAGAGCAACCCTTAACATTCTATGATAGTTACACTTAGAAGAACGGCCAAGAACATATATATATATATATATATATATATATATATATATATATATATATATATATATATATATATATATATATATATAATATATACAGGGTGTCCTAAAAGAAATCCCCCCATTACTCCTAACTTTCTTCCACAGTTATTGAGATATCGAAGCAGAACATAGGCATATACTATGTTTTCAGCAGATAAAAATCAGGAAAATAATCCAAAAGTATGCAATACATTTGAGGTTCATACAAATGAACGTTCATTTTAGTAAATTTCATTTCAAGTTTATCGAATGCTTGGCGAAGAGGGAGGGAGTGTGTGTTTGGCCCCGTTCCCACTAATTGATTACTGTGTTTTGGGTCGGTCTTCAATCTTCCCTTTTCGTTACTTTCATCTGTTGAAAAATCGAAAGGATTAGCTTTTACAATCCGACAGTAATCCCGACGTAGGCGGGTTTGATAATGGGATTGCTAGTAGGTACTGCCCAAAAAGCAATTTGAAATCCACTTTAAGGTAGTATGAACGGTCCCTTTGGCCGTTTGGGCCGATCTTTCACATTATAGGAACCATGATGGTCTTATCAGTGTCGTTCCTGCTATTTTCACAATATAACAATGTATAGAAAATTATGAAACAATAACGTTCAAAATGCGTTAAATGAGAAATAGCATGATGGCTTATTGGGAGACTCTCATGTGGTGCCACCACCGAGCACCTGTGGTTGTTGACTTTTAAAATCAGCCCTGTTTCCGCTTTTCCAACGTAGAACGCTGAGCAATTCTCACACGGCACTAGATGAGAGTCTCCCAGTAAGCCATCATGCCATTTCTCATAACGATTCATTTGACGAGTGCTATAAAATAAAGGTCCTCCGAAAAATGAAGCCTAATGAAAATAAGACGAAGTTGCCCCAGTCCGAGAAAGCTCATAGCGATGGCCTGAGAGCCTACGAACCACCAGGACTCAACATTAGAAGAAAAAAATGTTGCCAACCACTGAAACATTGGTTTACACAAAAAATTACCCCATAGTCTCGAGCTAGAATTTCTTGACAACAGAAAACTCCTATTCATTTGCAGTTCTACATTTGAAAAAGGCCGAAAAGTAAATTTAATTTGTGATGTTAATTTCTGTTTCCTTTGTTTCTTAGGAGTGTTTCTGTGGATATTGCTTTCGTAGGGCCATTTAATCCACAAACAAATATATATATATATATATATTTGATGTTAAAATCTAGGATTGTGTTCTTTGATGTATGAAACGGATTTGTAGGGTGTCCCCGCGCCCCCTCCCATCCACATTTGAAATTTCGAAGTCATCTAAATAGCTAAGTAGAACGGGGGGGTGGGCCGGATCTACGAGTGGGGGGATCTTTTGGGATTTTCCGATAGGGTGTATAAGCGAATTTAAAATTTTCTAATCCCACCCGAACCATGGGCCGTAGGGCGGGAGGGGGGTCGAAGTAATAATTAATGTGCGCTTTTTGGACTTCCCCGCTTCCCCTACCCCTCTAAACGGCCGTTGACAATTCCGGAAAAATACGGGTTTCGTAGGTTTTCCTACGAGGAAGACGACGGCGCGATCGGATCGCGAAAAAAAGTATCGGGAAATGCGTCAAAAAAATGCGAGAGTACGGACCCGTTTTCTCGAAAAGTCCGCCGAAAAACTTGGTTTTTTCCGATTAAAATATACCCCATAAAGGTACGTTTTTCGGAACGGTTTTCGCGGGCGAAATACAGCTTTAGGTCCGCCGAATCTGAATCCGAAATCGGATATCGAAAAAAGTGACGAGAACTCGGTCAAATTGCGAGCAGAAGCGAGCAAAGCGATTAAAATGATTCTGCCGTGGACGAGAGAAGGCTCAAGAATTGACGTGAAGGGTTCGATGTCACAACATTGCGAGGCGAGCAGGTATGCCTACATAGGTACCTACCTTGCGAGCGAAGCGAGAGCCATTTCAAATAATAAATACGGACTTTGTCCTACACATATACAGGTATACCTTGCGAGCGAAGCGAGCAACATCCCCGAATAAACTTTTCGTGGTTCCACGTAGTTTTATAAGATTTAATTTGTTTGTAATAATTCCCAACTGAAAAAAACGTCTGCCAAGTTGGGTGGGCAGTATAACTTCCTCAAGCGAGCGAAGCGAGCAGCATCCCCCACAGAAGTTAAGCCTACCCTTAGAGATCTACCGTTTGCGAGCGAAGCGAGCAGCATCCCCTACAGAAGTTAAACCTACCCTCAGAGATCTACCGTTGGCGAGCGAACCGAGCAACATCCCCTAAATGCCATACTTTGCGAGCGAAGCGAGCAACATTTTTTACATGCCAGACTTTGCGAGCGAAGCGTTTACTTTGAAAATTCGCTAAAAAGATTTCCAGGTTTAAAAATTCAATTCAAAACTATTGAATAAACAATAGTTAAAACTATGGAAATACACTGAATTGAATCAAAATTCATCGAATTCAGAAAAACCGTAAAGTTTTCCGAATGGTTTTGGCTCTATGCTCAAAATAAAACTCCACCATTCAGAACTGCCTTTTTATATGAGCCTGGCCTGCACTGGCTCGGTTAGTGCACATTCCAATATTAAATGATCTACTGCCTGTGCAACATTAGCGTCACAAGAGAACCGGTTTATCTGAAGCCAATCCAATACCAAAAAAAAAAAATAAATAAATAAATAAAATAAATAAATAAATAAAATAACCTTGTTTTTCCCATGAGCTTTAAGGGCCTGGGTAATTTGGCACGTGATGCTGAGCTACATATTCAACCGATGCTGGGCTGTGTAGACAAAATGGGTAGTGTTTTGTGTTTATAATTAGTTTTCTCTCCAGATTGAGACCCAGAACTCAAGGTCTTCGTCCTCTATCCACAGTGGATACATTAGCGTAACACAGGATCGAAAGTGATCTCTAACGACTCATTTCCAGCAGCCTTCTTTGTGAGTCTATCCGCTTTTTCGTTCCCTTAAACTCCAACATATGCCTTCACCCACGATAATTCCATGAGCATGACTTGAACGAGTTCAATTACCACCTAATTGACGACATTTCCCTTCACCGACCAAGATCCAACTGCGCAAGCGATCATGTGGAACAATTATTATTTGGGTTGTATGAAAATTATTTTTGCAGCTGTCAATCTAACTAAACGGAGTGATGAAACGTAAATCGGGTTTAAAATACAAATTCGTCAAAATTCCTCATGAAAACACGTTCGAATTTCAGTACAGGAGGACTTCATTAAATAATGTAGTCGTTACGAGAAAATAATCATTTATGTAGATATTCATGAAACGATGAGAACGAGTGATTTTACCACGCTAGCTGCCCTAAAACCAGGCTTTTCTTCGTTGCTTTTCAACGCTTCCACGATCTTCTTTAGGCACAATCGGAAAAGTCCAGGACCTGAAAAGATACCCACTGTATCGTAAAAAGGAGTTTTCAGAGGCAGGTGAAAACGTTTTTAAGAGGAAGCACCCACACTAAACCTCTTCGGAGTGGTATGAAGAGCTGTGTCCACTAAACACCTGGGGGATCTAATCTTGGGTGAATACCCTGTAAAACTCAATCAATGCCTAGGAGAGATACTTCTCCTCCTTCTCCACCCGTAACAATGCACCCAGTGACCGGCGTATAGCTACGGAGAGGCGGTAATGGGCGGACAGCTTCCCCATCCTTCTGGGTTAGAAGGTTTAGACGGTCCTCCGCTGGGTTCTTGTTATTTTTGCAGGTAATAGGTTGGTAGCTTCGAAAAAGAAAAAAAAGCCGAGAGCATCATCCTCTTCTCGTTGATTATATCCGAAACATATGAGGCGAAGGTGAACGTTGAGGAATTTCGTTCGTCGTTTTGGTCAATCCTTTTCTATTTTCAAGACTGGCATACCATTTTCTCAGAAAATTGAATTTCTGATTCCCCAGGAAAAAACTCGCTGAGATCCTCTTTGCAATGGATTTCCTTCCCACCAACTACCTCTACCATGACCCCATATTCAGACTTATTCTCCAAGCCAAACCAGGATTGAACATTCTTAATAGCTCGATTTATGAAAGTTTTAGAACGACTATAGAATACCAGTCATGCAGCATGATAGTATAAGCAGATTTTCGGAAATAGTATTTACTATGTTATATTGTTCTGAAATTTGAGCACTGATTGCAAAGAAATTGATGAATACCAATTTTATGGAAAAAAATATTTGTTGTTAATAATGTTATGCGAATTGAAAATGATTTTGAATTTTAGCATTTTTTGCTGTGTTCATCGATTTTTCAACGGATAATATTTGGTACATCTGAAATCCATTTTGATACATTCTGAAACGAATCCCAAATGCCATTCCAGATTATAACTCTCCTTAGGATTGAGATATAAACTCCTTTCTTAAGCCAAATTCCAAATGAACGGATGTGTTCGCTAGCCAACACTTTTGGAGCACAACAAATCGGTAACATTTTAAAAAATGTTCTTGAAAAATTACTAAAAACGGCTAAAAATCGTTAAATTTATATAGGTACGTATATTTTTATTGGAATTATAGTCAAAAAAGTTCGTCAACCCTGAACTAGAACATTGAAAAATGTATGCGAAAAATTGTGCTGGATAATGTAATTCAATTTCAGCAATATTTGCTAAGAAATTGAAAAAAAAAACTGCTAATAAAAGCTAAAAATCCAAAATCATAACAGAATCCGATTACAAGACTCTGTTGTCGGATCGTCACC
Organism: Adelphocoris suturalis; assembly: GCA_030762985.1. Classification (NCBI taxonomy): domain Eukaryota; kingdom Metazoa; phylum Arthropoda; class Insecta; order Hemiptera; family Miridae; genus Adelphocoris; species Adelphocoris suturalis. The sequence goes on along the minus strand of CM061045.1, from coordinate 80,171,710 downwards.
AAAAACTAGAAAGATAGTTCCAGATGTCTAAAGAGTCAACCAATCAAATTTCAAGTTTATAGTTTCGAAATTGTGGACAGACCAAACTAGCCTAGTCAATGTTGAGACTAATTTATTTGTCAATGATGCCCGAGAATCGGTTGTGCTTTTCCGTATTGAATTTGATCTTAATAGTTGTACTTCCTTACTGTTTTTTTTTTTTTTAATTTCTGATAGTAGTTGCGCATTTCCCACTGCACATTCACTTCATTAACGCTCATCTATTACAGCATAATCTAGAGCTCTGTTCTCAGTGTGAGTTCTGCCAGTTCGGAACGGTTCTGAGCAAGCGAAGTCGAGTTTTGTCGTTCGCAGTGCCAGAACGCCCAGTTCCGGAACACCGAGTTCGGCGTTCGCAGTGTTTTGCGAACACAGTTCCGAACTGTACTAACAGTACCCAAGTTTTGTCAGAACTCGAACTTGAGGACGTAGTTTACCCATGCACATTTCACTATTTTTCGGAGCTCGTGGAGTAAACAATACGCTCTCTTCGGCTTTGGTTGCCGCGTGTTCCCTGTAAATTTCTCTGGAAAATTTCGCTTTGTTCTGCTGTTCGCAGTTCTTTATTGGAATTTCTTCATCGAAATGTCAACTAGTACCTCGTCAAGTTCGGAAAGCGATAGTTTCGACGATGGTGGTGAAGTTTCATGGTTTGTAGACGATGAGGTCGAGATTGAAGTTGTAGTTGAGTCTCGTCTACATCCACGAAACTCGAATTTTTTCGACAAAATTGTACCAAGGTTCGACGACGAGAAGTTTGTTACAAATAACAACACAGGTTGTACCACTTCCAAGTTTTGAAGCCGTTCGCAGTGCAGAACGCGGTTCCACAAGTTCCGGAACGCCCCAGGATTTTCTGTCCCAGTTCTGATGAGTTCGAGAACTGTCAGAACGCGAACTGAGAACGAAGCTTATGAAGCAGAGATTGACCGCTAGCACTGCCTGTTCCTATCTAAAATCCGAAAATCACTAAATGAATCTGATTCGGCAGGTGTGAAGGCGAAACGGCAGACAAAGCGAAAAGGGACGTGAAGATTGTTTTAGCGTGATGTGTGCCTAAGACGAGACATTCTTTGCCATCCTTTCTTCCCTACACCCATAAAAGAGGGTTTAAACACTTAGAGAGCGGGAAAAGGAGGAGTCAAAGAGCAGGCAGAGGTCAGTGCAAGCGGTTAGGGTGGATAGGAGGAGGTCGACCTTCAACCCCCGTGAAAAACCGCCAAGCTCACCCCTCCTGTCTGCCTTCCACATACCCTCCCGTCTTTATATCTCATTTCCCAGCTTTTAGCTTTTATCGTATAGGTGGGCACTGAACCATACATAATATGACGACCCGTTCCATCTGTAGGTGATTTCGTATAAGGAGCTTATAGGATCGAAGTAAATATATCGCGACGAAGTTGTAGAACTACATTTCAATGTAACATGGACGCGTAGAATTAGTTGAAGATCAAAGTACGAGTTGAAGTGATTGAGAGCAAAATAGAGCTGTACATTTATAAACATGATTATATGCGAAATAGTGCTAGGTACAATTCATGTTTTCGCACGCGCATACTGCATGATTAATCCGACGGCATTCATTATCTATTTGTATATACACATAGGTTATCAGGATCAATATACCTTTTTCATAATAAGGGAATAATTGAGCAATTATGGGTTCAAACAAATCATGAAAAACAGCAATCACGATTCACATTTCTCAAAGTTGCGAAGTATCTTCTTCAATATACTCTCGATGAAGTCACTTGGATCACGTCAAATATCAACTATAGGAGCGATGGAGTAAACTGAATTTTGCATCCGGACCAGTGAGGAATTAACACAATAGTTTGCTCGGTGAAACTGGAAGGGAAATTGGATTTAGTTGCCCTGGCTGGCACTTTGGTAGAATTTCGGGCCAACAGATTTGGGGCATCGTATTCTTTGCAAAGATTTATCAAGCGATGTCGGTCTGCACCCATGTTTGTTCCGATGAACCAAGCTCCAATATTTTCATCATGGGTACGTCCGAAAAATCGGCAAAAGCATTGCATTTGTAGAAAGACAGCATCAGAAATCCGTGTTGGACTCATTCAGTGTAATCAACATAAGACGAGTAAGCAAAATTTCATAGACAGGGTCCAAATTCTAGATGACTTATTACCAACAACGATCAGTATAGGATGTTGTGGGAAGTTACGGCCTTGAAGCGGTGGTGGCTGGTGGTTCTATACAGAAATCCGAACTGATAAAGAGTCTTTGAAACTACGAGTATTTGCATTATATGATCAGAGTATGAGAAGATCGAGTCGATCAGGATCCCCAAATCATCATCTACGGTTTATTTGTGGAGAAGAAATCGGTAGGAGATTGTGTAGAGGTTAACCAGCACACTCCTGGATGAAAATGTCAACAAAATCTGCTATTAGCCTTGGAGTTTAGTTGGTGTCAACCAGTTTTAGTTTTGCGGATGCGCTATAGCCATTACTCAACTAAACACGTTAAAACCCACAAGGTATCATCCAAGATCATACATACCCAACGTTACTGAAAATCCAGAGTCAAACAGAAGCGCTGGTATAATAACTGAAAAGAGACAAATGCGCCGGTGCTTGTTGGTTGAAACCGCCGGTCTTTTGTCCCAAAAGCGCGAATCGTTTGTGGGACGTAAGCGCCGGTGCTAATATCGTGCACACTTCATAACCCCTAACTATGTTACAACTTTCTGAGGCTTATGGTTTATTATTTCGAATCGTTAGTCTTTGTGATTGTTTAGAAATTTTTTTTTTATTTTCTCTGAAACTTTGTCATTCTTAACGTTTCGAAGTGCGTAGATTCCAAAACTGCAATGTCCGTCCGCCGCACACTGAGAAAAACGGCCAATCTAGGTGGACTTTGCTCATAACTTCTAGATAAATAGTCCAACTCACTTGAAATTTTGAGGAAATGTTCGTAAGATCATCCCAAGTACGAGAAAAAGGCTGGCCGCAGCAGTCGTTTGCGTCCACTTCCTTGCAACTTCGTCAAACGGACCTGTGGTTGTAATCTATATTAATAAAATCGTAAGTATGTCTGTCTGTACATCGATTAGAATCTTGAAATTTTGCGTTTCTTTTCCACTTCATGCTATTTGTAGACAATTGGTACCATTTTCTCAACTTTTCTCGGTCAGTCTGTCTGTCTGTCCGTATGTTTGTCCTCTTTTCACGGTTACAGGGGTCATTGATATGAGTGAGGGGAAATGTCTGTATCAGTCCAACTTAAATTATAGACTTTTTGAAGTTTTTAAAATTTAAGCCACAGAGGGGGGGGGGGGGGTTAGGTGAAGGGGAGGGGGTGAAATGGGGTATCTTGGACACCATTGAACGAACTGGGGATCTGATTGGGCGAATTTGTAATGTATGTGTGTTGTGTATGAGTGTTGGGGTGTATATGTTATGTTTGTTGTTGTAGTTGTGTTTATATGTTTGGATTTTTCTAACTTAAATCACAGGCTACTTGAACATTTTAAAATCTGCCTCATAGGTGGTGTTGGGGGGGGGGGGGGGAGAGAGAGAGAGAGGTGATGGGGTATCTTTATCATCACTGAACGAACTGGGGATTTGATTGTCAATTATATTAGGATTACTCTAATTCAAGTCAAAGGCTAATTTTTTCAAATTTTTCAAATTTGACTCACAATGAAGGGGGAGGAGTTGGGGGAGTTGAAGCGTTTCGAACGTCACTGAATCCAAGATTGATGAACTATGTTTGGAATTCTTTAACTTGACAACTTGACATCACAAACTACTTGAAATTTTCAAATCGCAACCATAACGGGTATTTTGAGGGAGGAGTGGGGGTGGAATGGGGCTATCATGAACATCACAAAATAAACAAAGGACCTGGTTGATAAAATATGTTTGGATAACACTAAAAACCACAGCCTCCTTAGAAATTTTCAATTCCGACTCATGGGGGTGTTTTTTTATTGTTTTTTTTTTTTTAGGGGGGGAGGGATGGTGAAAAGGGGTATCTTTGACATCACTGAACAAACTGGGGATCTGCTTGGGCGAATATGTTTAGATTACGTCAACCTCAGTTTGTGGTAAGGAAAAAAAGGTGGGGGGGATGGGGTGGTTAAATGGAATAATTTGGAACGAACTGGTGATCTGATGTTTGGACAAATTAAATTGGATTAGTCTGAAAGTTTCTTTGGGTTATCTATCAAAAATGTTTTTAATCTGAAATATGGGGGGTGTTTGTGGAGACTGAGTGGGGGTTGATCTTAGTACTTTGGTCCTAATTGGTAATTTATAAGTAAGTACTTTAAGTAAGTACTTCTTTGAATCGGGTCCTTAGGGGGGTTTGGTGAGTGGGGGGGGGGGGGGGGGCTTACGTATATTTAAGTCAACCTCTGCAATGCACGGGTGAACCAGCTAGTGGTTTAATATGTTTTTTGGCATGCTGAAACGAATGAAACCACTTTCAGAGCTCTAACTCTCACCCTAATCAACATTACTTATTATTAACTTACGGAAAATTCGAATCCACTTTTCATTGCCGTAAATCAAAGTGGTAGATCATGTTCCCCAGCTTCATCAGATTCTGCCCTATCTATATACTGGACAATGGACTCAAAAGTAAATTTTAAATGTTCATAAATATTCACTTCAATCCTTTTGATTAAAACAATTAGGACATGGAATAAAAAGTGGAAAGGGGAAATTTGAGCAAACAGTACTTCAGTAGAAATTGTTCATGAAGAGAGTAAACCAATCGTAACATTTCTTCGGAACTGTAGTTCAAGTTTCTCAATATAGTATCTAGAATAGGTATTATCACAGATTTGAATTTCATGGTGAAATTAAAAAATGTAAACAAAATCAAGTCTTCCAGAATTAAAATCTTGATAAGAATATTGCCAGGTGTTGCGTTACGTGCCGAATCACGTTGACATCCCTTTCGCCACATTGGTGAGCAACCCACACATCGAACAGCTCCTCTTCTGAGAAAGCCATTCACCTGAAATGATTCGTAAGAATTTAAAAATTAAGAAAATCGTTATTCAATTTCTCTCAAAAAGTTGATTTTTTACGCTGTTAAATTTTTTCTAAATTCAATGCCAAGCCGTATGGCTCTGTATGGTAATTATTATTATTTTTTAATTTTTAATTTTTTTAAATTTTTTTTTTATATTCTCCACATAATATTGTTTGAAACTAGACCACTGGGAAGGTAAACAAACCCTAACAAAAAAACGTTACGGACCTCCAAAATTTTGTTTTTCACATATTTTAAAGCCCAAAATCGTTGTTGATTTTCCGGGTACTCCGAAGAATTTAAAACTCATTTAAGTGGTATCATACCTTCTAATTACCTTCATAAATACGTGGGATTGCTTCTAAAATATCCCCAGCCGTGCAGTGAGAGACAGCAGAATAAACAATGAGGGTCCGAGGAGATGCATTTCGCCTTGGAATGAGCCGCATCTTTAAACCCCTGTTACAGTGTCGAATGTGATGAGCAATACGGATTTTATCTAGTCAACCATCTATGAAAACAAGGTAATGATCCTCGTTTGATCCGTTGATATAACATTTGGGTCCAATGTCCACCTAGATTGGCCGTTTTTCCCAGTGTGCGCCGTCCACAGTAGTCCAGGAGTGGCCAAAAACCCTAAATTTTCAAATGCAATAAAATGTTAGTTTATGATTGCATCCACTTTTAGAATAGCTGAATTGAACATTTCATGCTGAATAAGAGATACAAATTCGGTGACATTGCTGTACCGCCTCTTTGAAATGTGATATTTGTGAAAACTCATCTTTTTCGTTAAAAAAAAATAGCAAGCTTCTTTCCTTATATAAATTCGATTGATGAACTTTTCAGAAAACTTTTTTTTTCCCAGGTTATAAATATAGTTCTGAAGTTTCAAAAACGTGTGCACAAAGGTTTTTGGCCTCTTTTTTGAGTGAAGTACAATTTCGGTGGATGGTATTGGAGAAAAAAACACGTTTTAAGAAGTTCAGAAGAGGAAAACTATAAATGCAAAGACGTGCGATGGGTTTTCGCTGTTACAAATACATTTAGCAGGGTTTCACGTGAAAAGCCTGGAATTGGAATGGGAATTGAATTACCTTTCTTCTACAGGAATGGGAATTGCAATTACATTACTTCTAAAGGAATGAGAATTTGTAATGGGAATGTTGATGAATGTGGGACGGCTGTGAACGATATGGAAAAAAGGGAAAAACACTCATTATCTCTGAAAATATCATGAAAATCGAACAAAAACTTTGTATAGTTTTGGGCGTGAGAAAGTTTACCACACACAGACAGACAAAAACCGAACCGGAATTGATCAGCAAGCTCTGAAACGATAGAAGCAAGATACTATTTTTATTTTGGGGAGACCACAACGCTTCCCGATCTTCGATAGTGAAGAAGCGAAAAACCTAGATACCTAGGTATGTCTGCTAAGGGGGTTACTCTACTTTTAGTGAATATTCCTTGAAAATTAAGCAACTGCAATGGTTCCAAAATGTTTAAAATATAAATTTTCCAGAATTTTCGCAATGAAAATTCATTTTGAGGCATTCGGAAGGGGTTCATGGATTTTAAATATATATACATATATACGCGTCATCTCATACGATTACTCTCCTTAGGACTGAGATACGAATCCGCTCTTTTGCAAAAAATCAAGCATTCCACAAAAAAGAATACGTTCATTAGACAACACTTTCGAAGCCTAAGAAATTGGTAAAGTTAAATTTAAAAAAAAAAAAAAAAGTATCCAATAAATCGCTAATGTTAAAGAATAGCTAAAATATAAAATATGTTTCAGTGATGCAGCACGATCTTATGAGCGAATGTTTGCAATTTTTTGTATCATATCTATGTTGCGTTGATTTTAAATTTCAGCACTTCGTGATCAACGAAATCGTTCACTATAAATAAGTTTTCTATGTAATATTTAGCTTTACAAATAAAATCAAAATTTGTCAGAAGGTAGCTGAAATAAACAGAAAGTTGTAGAAGAGAGCGGCGAACGATTTCAGTGAAGGCTTTCATTGTTGCATAGCCAAAAATGTTCATCATTCGAGAGATGTGATTCTTAGCACATAATCCATTATGATTTAGCATTGAAAAATAAGCTTCCATTTACTAGTATTGAATAACCTTTGCACGCGGTATTGACGAAGTTGTGGTTATCTGAGGAACGTCCATTCCCCGCTCAACACCCAGTAATATATTTAAAAGGTATTACCATAATTAATAAATCGTATAATAATGGTTCATTCCGAATAAAAACCATTCCCATAAAATATGAAATCCGAGTTTAATACCGTTGTTCCTCTCGAATATTACAATAGATAGCTCAATTAAAATTATTATGCGTAAACTTTTAATTGTTTCCGAAAATATGAATTATTATTACATACCTACAAAAAGTACAAAAGGACAGAATTACGTTCTTGCGTTATTATTACATTATTACCTTCAAAAAGTGTAATACGAGCTTATTTTATTGTCATAAAATAATATATTATAAAAGGTGATTGAGAACTTTCCTGGTTATTGGTCCATGACAAAGGGAATAACAGAACAATGGCGGTATGCTGACGGCTTTTCTGCCCAAACGATTCGACATTCTCTCGGGAATATCGAGATTGAAATGACGTTCTTTTCAATCATGCATCGGACAGGTAAAAAGCTGCATTTTACAATTCCCTGAGCGCCTAATAAACTGCTGATAGCTATGACCACCTACTGCTGAATTGGAATTTCTGTAAGTGGGTTTGAGTTGGATAGTTAGAATTTCGATAGGTGGATGATATTGTGAATCCGAATGCTGTGTTCCAAGGCTCCTACACCTAACCCAATCCAAGCAAACCCAATTCTAATGGCGTGGAGGTAGAATAGTTTCTAGGTACCAAGAAAGATTCTATATAAATTATCTATTATATCTAATTAGAGGCCGATAATTTAATATGGATCATTGATAAAAAGATGAGGACTGCGGAAGTAGATTAAACTTTGTATTTAACAAAATCATAGAAAGCAAAGTTAAGAATATTAGTAGAAGTATTTTCTACAAGTGACAAGTAAGGTAACACCTCCAGTAGTAGACACTGCACCAGTAGTAGACACTTCTAATTTTGAATTCATAAAATAAGCTTTAGGCTCCACCTATCAGTTTGAAATTGGAGCCATTCAAAAACTAAACACAATGAGAATTTTTCACGTGGTTCCCGCTAAAAGCACGTTTGATTACAGAAGGTGAGTTTCGTGTTCTTTCATTTTTTCACTTATTTCTTTAAAATTTCAGTTTCACTTTGCTTTTAAACGTTTGTAGTTGGTCAGAGGATAAGAATTAGCTTTTGAAATGCTAAAATTCAACGAATTGACCCTTGTATTGGATTTGTCAACTACTGGGTACGAAAAACAGTAGTTATTCAATAGTAGACACTTTTTTCTACTACTGGGTATTGTATTCATTACTTCATATTTATTTATCTAAGCTCAGTTTTTCCTCAGGATTACGACGGCTATTGGTCCGCAGCTGCGTCTACTACTAGAAATTCTGTGTCCACTGTTGGTTGTTGGAGTTGGTGAACTATTTTGACCATAACTTCATTATTATTCATAATTTTGAATATTTCCTAATAGATCCTTGCGCAGCAGGTGTGGGACAGTAGAACTATCACCGAGGGAATGAAAAATGTGCCGAAATAATTGAAAAATCTGTTAAACGCTGCAGGTAGCTCACTAAGGTGTCTACTACTGGGGTCGTTACCCTAAACTGTTTGTTATGGCGTCCACAGTAACAAATTGTTGACGCAAATTTCATTAACCACCCAAATCTTTGTAACTTGAAACGTAAACCAACAAATGTTGAGACGGGGGATTAGTTTTTTTTTTTTCTTTTTCAAATACAAAGGCTCATTAATGAAATTAATAATACAAAAGAGAAAGCTGACTTTGAGAAGTCTCATTGCACATCGACAGGCATTTGCATACAAACCGGTTTCGGTTAATAGATTATTTTCAATCACAGTTAGCACCGTTGTTAGGTGTTCGCAGTTGACAGCATTTCCACCCAAGATTTTGTTTGTTAATATAAAGAAAGTGGTGTGAAGCCTGGCTCTTAACGTTCGTTGGATGTTTGCAGCCGAATCTTCATTGTCAGCACTTTCTTAGCTCGTGTAACCGACTGAAAACCTTTCAAATTATTCACACCCTCGTCGACAGATGGGGTTCTTACTTTAAACGCTTACACGTGGAATTGCGAAACTCCTGACGGGAACACGAAGGAATTTTATCACACAACCTCTTTAACGAGACACCGCAATCAAAATAATCTTCATTCACCACAACGGATGGAGCTCTCAAGTGGGACTCGGAAACTTTCTCGTTAATTATTTCCAGAGGTGAATATCAACGTTTACTAAACCTCGACATTAATGAGCAACTTAAGAACACGGGGCCCAGGAATGTTTGAAGGAAGACGGTTTATGGAAGCTTCTTCAGGTATTTGCAGTACGCAGTGCCAACCACTGCCGACTCCAACGGAATTTCGTGGTCCCTCTATTTGTACTGTAGTCACCGTTTAATACAATAACAATTGTCCTCTGAAACTTTGTTACGATATTCTAGTTATTCGATTTATTACATTGTCCGAGTCAATCGAAAGGGTATTCAATATTTTAAATATTTATATCGACGTTTTTTCACATCGTTGCGTGAAATTAATAAGGTTGACGTAATTTTCACTAGTTTTTAGGATGCTCCTTCAAAACTTGGTCTTATGGAAGTAGACGAGGCTTCGTCAATAAAGGGGTGACCTATTAGAATTGATCCATGGGGCTACGGGACAACCCGAACATCAGTGGAATGAATAATAACCAAATGCAAATCCGTTTGAGAACGTTCGAAGATCTAATCCGTGACAAACCGATGTATGTCCGTGAGTGTGTTTGCGTGTGAGTATGTGAGTGTGCGTATTCATTGACGGCGTTCGTCGTCGAACAACCGAAAATCGTGTTTGGTATCTTCATCAATAGTTTTCATCAATAGTTCTTCATCAATAGTTATCTACTTTAGTTTTTATAGAAATATTTTCTTCTTTTTTTTCTTTTTCTTTTTCCTGTATTTTGAGGAATCGCCCTTTGTTGTGCTGCTTTTGAGCTGAGTTCCGACTCTTGTCGGCAGCACGGGCTTGCCCATCGCCGACAATAAGTTGACAACACTAATATAAATAATGGTGTGTTTAATTTCCTATATATTATGAAGTGTATTATTTTCATTTTATTTCTGTGATGTCAATAAATCATTTATCTATCTATCTATCTATCTAGTTTTCGCAACGCAGAACCACTAAAAAAAGCTCTAAAATGTTCTTGACGACAATTCAACGTCATCGTCGTAGTCACTGACGTCAGCCATTATCAAATCATCAAAAATCGAGTATGGTATCGTTTCCAATAGTATTCACCAAACGGAATTGACTAAAACCACTAAGAAAGCTTTGAAAGTTATCCTTGACGACAGTAGGACGCCTTCGTCATCGTCAAAAACGTCAGTCATGGTCAAATCATCAAAAATCGAGTTTGGTAGCGAAAATTTATACATTATCTAAATCTCCGTGACCAGCTAGTTTTTTTGGAACTAAATTTTAGTTAATTTGCGCTACGAACCTCGGGAATTTGGAATTCGCTGTCAGGAAGATGAATGGAGGGGTAATTACCGATTTTTAAGCGCTGCTCAGGCTACAATTCTCTATTGATTTAATTCATTATTTACTTTTTTTTTTTTTTTTTTTGTATTTTATTTTTATTAATTTTTTTTTTTTCAATTATTAATTTAGGCTAGTTTTGGAATATATTATCAAAAGTTTCGAATTTAAATATGGAAGGAAATCAATGGAGTTGATATCAATAATGATAAATCCTGATGTTTCCAGTATTCTCATCTGATTTTCGCAACCGTATTTTTAATCGTCCAGTTACGCAACAAACCTAGGGAGTTTTTATTTTGATTAAAGAGGTAGAATTAATAATTTTACTAATTAATAATTAATAATTTTTAGCGAAATGTTACTCAAAGAAATTTTAACAACTATAAATTGGAACATAAAAAAATTCTGGAATACACAAAACTATACTGGAATCATTACTTAAATTTCAATAATATGCGCGTGTACGTATGGATGTGTATTAGATTTTAAAAAAAAGCTGAAAATTCAAAACCTGCTTTGAATTGCAATTTTTGTTTTGAATAATAAATTAGTTGACTCAAAAATAATAGTTTTCAAATACAATTTCTTGGCCCTCCAAGTGCTCATACTTCAAAACCAATCAACTAATATAACACGCAAATTTACAAAAATTTCTTCATAATATATTAAGTATTATCATTTTTATTTTTTCGTTATAATTTTCTTTCACATTTCTGAAGGTAAGAAAGCTTGGTATTCTAGAAAGAAGTAAAAAACAAATATTTGTGTCCTCCAAAATCAACTTTTCACTTGCTTTTTGCATTTTTGAGCTTGCTCTATTTCTAGCAACTATGTGAACTCTTAACAACCTAACATTGATTATCTCATTTTTTATGTATTTGATTGTTTATATTGTTTGTGATAAAATAGGGTATTCATTTTTATTGGCATTGATTATAGATTATACAGCCATACACAAGGTTTTTTTCTATGGGACATTTATACATTTATATTGTTATATGCATGTATTACAGCCTTTTGTTATACTGATATTCCAATTTGTATACCTCCAATTGTTTCTTTATAGTAAGAAGGCATAATTATTTGGATTTTCAACTGAATGCAATCATTTTTCAAATGAAACATTTCTTCCTACATAAAATAAAGGCCACTCCATCAACAAATATTCAATATTTCCATTTCGGTTTCCACATCTGCTATTTGTGATCCTCCAGGAGATTGAATCGGTGAAAATAATGATCACAGATGCCGTGATTGGATCTCATTATGGCGATGGGTCGACAGAAGGGTTTTGGGTTGTCACTGAAACCAGAGATGGACGGGAGTAGGCAGTAGGTTAAACCTGTACAATTACATTCGAACGCTCATTAAAATTGACGTCATCATCCTGGAGCTGTTTTTTTTTTTTTTTTTTTTTGCATAAAAACGCCCGAAAATAATTGATATGTGGTTGATTTTAAGCTCCAAACTGGCCTATCCTGATGCTTTTTTGCTTGGAAACGCACACACACACACAAACCGGCCTATTATTTTTTCAACTGATGATCGTAGTTTTTTGCTTGGAAACGCACACACACACACACAGTAAAAGTTACATGATGCCCGCTTTTTAGTTAGTAAAAAAGGAACAAGAAACCATGGTCGGGAGCTAAAAAATGCATTAATTTGGCGCGCATTGGTGTGGCCTCCGGCAAACAAGTGCTGTCCCATATACTAACCTTATATAATACTTACTATAGTAATAAGTAGCTGATTAAAATACTTACTATAGTCGATTAAGCGTACCAGCAGCGGAAAGGAGGCAACAGCAAATACCGAGTCGACGTGAACGGTAAGTTTACAATGTATCATAGATTATAATGGCGATGCCCCCCAAAAGCACAAAGCGCACACAAATTGGCTAAAAGAGCCTTAACCATCGTATAGAGATTTTTATACGCCTGTTTGCAGGCGGCCACACCACCAGTGCGCGCCAAATTAATGCATTTTTTAGCTCTCGATCATGTTTTATTGTTCCTTTTGGTTAATTATTTCCAATAATAAGCCTATGTGATCGTAGAGCAAAAAATTTTTATAACCCCCCCTCAAACTTTGTCACTTTACGTTTCAAGGTGCGTAGAATCCAAATTTGAAATGTCCGTCCGCCGTGCGCCGTTCGCCGTCCGCCGTCCACCGTCCGGGCCATAAAAGGCCTAAGAATTGACTTAAAAAACCCGTTCTTTCGCACATAGACTCCATTTGGAGTCTAGTTGGTCCTAGCGTTTAACCATCCCGATCGCTTTACTCGCATAGATGCTATGGGCCAAAAACGGCCGAAAAAGTGTCTTTTTCGAGGCTTTGAGTGTTAGACTTAAACACGCGCGCACGCCTACCACGCTTGTCAGGGGGTCACGGTGTGTGGAGAGGGGGTGAGCGGGGGGTGAAGTGAGAGGAGGCGCCGCGGCACCTTGTGGCGGCTGGGGTGACCAGGGGCGTAGCAGAGGGGTGTTGGAGAATGGATATTTATTACTTTTACGTGTTATACCCATATAATACGCCGCGCCAACCTGGGGGGGGGGGGGGGTACCACATTAGGGGCATAGTGGAGTAGCAGAAAGGCGTCCGGGGCGTATCGGAACGGATATAATATATATTTTATATTATATTTTATTACTTTTACCCCATATAACATTTAACCTACCTTGAACACACTAGTATATTTAGTATATTATATCATACTTTAGTATGTTACAAAAATAATTGATCCAGCCCATCTAAAATCCTTCGTTCTTCTTCTTCCCAAAATCTTCTCAGATAGTTCGAAGCAAATCGTTTTTAAATTAAAATTGCATTACTTGGGCAGGTTGGAGTCTGAACCCTCTGGATCAATAGCTGTTTACTTATATTTCTGCCATAGGTAGCAGAATCGACTGGGATATGTCCCAGATGCTTTTGGAATCCAGTGTACCTACGGTTTTAGTTTGATTCCTATAGAAATTAGCTCCGTGGATTGAATGAGACCACTCGGGTGGCTGTACGATCATCTATTTGCTCCCCATCGGGAGCGCAGCCTGTAACGCGAGAACAGAGGTGGATAGTAGAAAAGAGACTGGCGAAAGCCCCAGAGCATGCTGGTTACTATAGCTGGCTATCTGATTCTGAAATAATAAACCATTATGTAATAATTTGCAGCGTTTTTTACTAATTAAAAAGCAGGCATCATGTAATTTTACTGTGTGTGTGCGTTTCCAAAGCTTCAGGATAGGCCGGTTTGGAGCTTCAAATCAACCATATCTCAGTTATTTTCGTGCGTTTTTATGCGAAAAAACAGCTCCAGGATGATGAAGTCAATTTTAATGAGCGTTCGAATGTAAGTGTACAGGTTTACCCTACTGTATCAGATAGGTACAGGTTTACATCAGATATCTGATGTTCGTAATCGATGAAGAAGATGGATTATTTGGCTGATGAACGAACTATCTGTTGGTTATGATGTAGGTACACGATGACTCGTATGATTGCTATAATCTCAGTGCAGACACTTGAAGATTGTTTTTGTTAGCCGATACATTTCTGTTCCCTCATTTGAGATTTAAAATGCGCAGCCCGCATTTTCCCCTGACTTGGAACCATCTGTAAATTGTTTTAACTTTCGGGCCATCTGGTCTGGATAAAATGTTTTGAGCGGCATCCGGTATAGTTTCTGGTTGGTAACTCAATGACCAAGGGTATTTAATTTATGGACTTGAACCCACGTACATCAATGCTTCAATAAGTTATTTATTTGCTATATATATTTCATTTATTTATTTATTATTATGTTCGGCTTACGCCAATTACAGAAAGTAGTTGTTGCATAACGTCAGAAAACAGTAATAATCAAAATAAACTGATACTTCAAAGGTAATACACGAAAGGTTAAATTAAATCACGAAAACACCACGGAATCACTGAGTACAAGAAGGGAAGGCCTGGAGGAAAGCATTGACCTCACGTGGTAAGAGACTCATAGGGCGACGCATTTGATAGTTGTAGGCAGCAAATGGAGCGTAGAACAAAGTGGTTGAATATTGACAACGTTGACAAGGATTGATATCTGACATGTTCTGGAACACAAAAGTCCCGGAAATACTCCAACAATTATTACAAACCATCTCACTAGTGAGTAACTGTGTTATTCATCACAGCAACATACTCATATTCTTGTTGATACCAGTTCTCATGAATATTCTGACCATTCTTACTCGTACTGTCCTATAGTGCCGGGAGAAAAGTGACAGATTGCCCAAGCATGTCACATGGAAGCTGTTACTCAATTACCTTGAGTTATACATGGTATGGTAATTAATTCTTCTACTGAGTATAGGTACGAGTATATATGTTGTTTGACACCGTGGAAGACCACTCAGAAGCGTAGCACATCGCATTGTCGAGGAATTCATGCTAATGCATTAATTGAATTCTGTTGGTATGCACACGTGGATTGTTTCATCTGGCTCAGCATACGTGATGATCGACTGTGTAATTCCGTGTATACTGTAATAACCGAAGGTGTTCCTTGTTACACGGACGTGTTGTTATTATCCACGTTGGTGGAATTCAGGCTTGAGAATGTTGGAGGAATTTCACACACGATTTTACATGATGGTACGCTTATTCCTCGTCATCCTATTCAGGAAACCAAATCATTTGTGGCGGTAAGTATATGATCAAGGAAAGTCGTTAAATTATATCTGAAGACATTTAAAGATATAGCGCTGTTTTTTTTTTTTTTTTTTTTTTTTTTTTTTTTTTTTTTTTTTTTTTTTTTTTTTTTTTAACTCTGAATAAAACTCTTGAAGACTAATGACAGATGACTACATAGTTGCAGTTTTGAATGAGAAGGATACTCAACAATAATTAGCCGGAATCGGAAAAAATTATCATGAGAGGAAACTACAAAATATCCTATTAAATGGGTTGCAAGCCAATGCAATATACTTTCTGAGTTACTTTCAGCAGTTATATGTACCTACCTATTACTCATATCAGTTTGGGAATCTCCGTGGGAAAGAAGGTAATTTACGTAATGTGTACATTATTTACTTCTATACTCTACAATCAAATAATAACCAAATAAATAAATTTTGTTATTATTTGATTATAGGGCCATTCATTATTTTTTTATTTGTTATTATGTATATTTGTAGGAAGTTAGTTTGAAATTTGTAAGATTTGCAAGATTTTTATTTTTATTTTTATTGATGGGCAGATTATTTGCCTACTGATGTTGATTGTTTGGAGAGTAAAGTGACTGGGGGGTTGTCTGTGTTTATAAAAAATTTTCATAAGTCATGTTCTATTGTAGTGTGTCTCATACTGTGGAATTAAATTAAATTGCCTAAGGAAGGGAGCATCGTATCTCCCGAAAGCGCTCGCAAAAAACTGATAGCAGTTTGTGTTTCTTCTTCCAAATTCCCGAATAAAATACCAGTAGTTGTCTAAAATCCTGTTTTTTTAATTGCAGGACATCATTCAGAAAATTCTTCACAATCGAATCGGACGTCATAAATATTTGTGCATTCCTGGAGCTCAAAATCAAAGTCAAGATTCAAAAACTCATTAGAAACAAAGGCAAAAACGCGAAAATTTGCTCATTAGATCATAATGCACGACTGGAGCTCTTAATACCTTTTAATAGCTTTCGAAAGACTTCAAGGTTTGGATGGTTGAAAATGGAACATGGATGCTGCGCAAGCCATCTGCTTTGAATGGAGCCGGTGTTTCCTGCAGGGAAACGGCCTCCATAAAGAGACGAGACCTGGAACAGTCATTCCTTCTTGTCTATCGGAAATTACACCGTAGTTCTGCTCAGCTCAGCCCTCCGCCTACGTAGTTTCGTTCCGCCCTTCCCTCTAAGAAAGCAGCGAGATTTCGCGTTCCGACGAGCCCCCTCAACCTCACCACACACTATCAGCCGTCTCCATCTCTCCATTCTATAGGTGTACCGCCGTCGTCTTATAACTTTTTTTCCCCCTCCGACTGACGTATATTGGTTCACGTGCGAACGACCTAGATCCATTGAAGACCGACGGCTATTCCTCTGGGTGCTTTTTTATTTATTTTATTTATTTTATTTGATCCCTATTCAACCGATGACGGGTGAAGCAGTGTGCGAACATTCCCCCATCGCCTTCCTCCATCGTCCCATAATCATTTCTCGCAGATGCCTTCTATTGAGTTACTACGGAGCTGATTTGAAATATCTAAGCTTCCCTGTAACGCGTCGCCTCACACTTCACAATCCTTCATTTTTTTCAATAGGTACCTTTTAAAACTACTAACCTTTGTAGGTAGAGAGAATGACTTCTATTCCACAATTAAATTGCAACTACAATATATATTTCACCTGTTTACAGGTATCATCAGGTAGATATCTTAATTATTATAACATTGCACAAGGAATTTATATTCTAAACAATAGACAAGGAACGATGTAAATGAAAAACTAAACGAGTAACTGAAAACCTAAAAGTTTTTCAGTTACATCGTTCCTTGTCTAGTGTTTAAAATGGAAATTTCTTTTGGAATGTTAAAATAATTAAGATATCTACCTGATGATGTCTGTAAACAGTTGAAATATATATTGAAGTTGCAATTTAATTGTGGAATAGAAGTCATTCTCCCTATCTACAAAAATGGAATTCCACAAAATAACTAGTGACACCATCCAAAAACTCAGAACTACTAATCTGCTATGATATATGGCTTAACCGATTTTGCTGTTTTTAATCATTTGTATAACACAGTTTTGGAAAAAGAAATCCAAAGTGCATGGAAAATGTTGTCTGTTTCCACAAAAAATAGAGTTATTCAACAACAACAATAACGAAATAACAAATAATAATTTACTGTGTTTATTAACCCTGTCAGTTACCACATTCTGTCAGTTACCACAGTTCTGGTGAGCTTGGAGGGGGAGAGGGCACCACCTATTCTTCCATCTGTCAGATGACCTTGAGCAGTGAGACGGAGAGGATGTGCTGTACCCTGGCTGGTAAGTAAACAATTTTTTCCCAAAATCCACCAGGCATCTGAGACCTAGAGGGTAACTCAAATGTAAATGTTCTAGGTCCCTCAGACCTATGAGATAATTTCAGAAGCTGTATTCCTCTAGGTCTCCAAGACCTATGGGGTAAATCAAAAGTCCGTTTATGCCAGGACTTAGAGACCTACACATTGAATCTAAAGTCAGAAGAAATGTATGCGTGTGTGTGTGTGTGTGTGTGTGTGTGTGTGTGTGTGTGTGTGTGTGTGGGTGTCCACGTTGTCAGTGGCAGCGTGGACATAGAGCAGATCTGGCGGGCGAAGAAAAGTAAATATGATAGAAATTATCTGCGACAAGCGATATCTGAGCTAAAAGGTGTGGCACCTAATAACATCAAGGTCATTGCCGCGACCGTGTCATGGCACGGGGTGTGGAGCGGGAAAAGCGCCACGGAGATACTCGAGTAATGTATCTTAGCGGGAGTGCTCCGTGGTATCACCACCCGCGTCCTGAGGGGTTCTTACTTGAACTGATGGTCATTTTATAGGGGCACTTCCTTTCATCCCATTCTTCCTCCTCGTCCTGCAACTTCCCTTATCCCTACAGCCGGCGTCGGGTAAACCTGGGCGTCCTCCCCACTGTTTTATTTTATTTTTTCATTTTTCAATTTAATGGTGTGCCCCCTCCGCCTTAGAGGAATGTTTAAAAAAAGAAAAAAAATGTGTGTGTGTGTGTGTGTGTGTGTGTGTGTGTGTGTGTGTGTGTTTGTGTGTGTGTGTGTGTGTGTGTGTGTGCGTGTGTGTGTGTGTGTGTGTGTGTGTGTGTGTGTGTGTGTGTGTGTGTGTGTGTGTGTGTGTGTGTGTGTGTGTGTGTGTGTGTGTTATAGGCGTATATTGATCGACTTTCCTTTTTTTTTACAGATAATTATGGACCCAAGAAAAGTTTAAAAAGTTTTGGACGATGATGCCATAAGAAAATTGATTGAGGATGGCTCTGATGTTGAATTACTTGAGAGTGGAGATGAAGGAGAGATTAACGTTGTTGAAGAGCAGGAGGACTCAGGTGATTCTTCTGGTTCTGAACTCGAAGACATAGACCCAGAGTACATGCCATCTTTATCAGACATGGAGGAAGATTTTCTTGAAAGCATGCGAGAGCAGTTTCAATCAACCAGAAACGACCTGAATGGAAGAAGCACTTCACAGTCAACTAGCCAGGGGAAGAAAGAGTCAGATACGAGTAATTCGGTAGAAAACCAAAGAAGAACTTCCAGAAGAACCGAAGGAGACGATGGTACAGCTGTCTTGAATATTCAAATTGATGAGGATGTAATCACGGGAAGAGATAAAGTCACAGATTGGAACACAACCCCAATAGTGAACCTAAATACCATAACTCCTAAGAAGAACAGCGTGAATAAAAGAGTGAAGACTCCGAAACTGCCGCTGAAACCTTTGAACCTAGAGCAGCCAAAGAGGATGTATAGTGCCTTTTGTAATTACAAAAAACAAAGAGAATCAAAAATGAAATGCAATTATTGTAATAAGGCTGTGGGTGGGGAGCACCATAAAAATGTTTGTCCGGAATGTGAAAAAAACCTTTAACAATGGGAAATTGTTCCAATTGTGATGATTCTCTCTACCAGAAATTTCAGTTCCTATAATTATGTCTAGTGGTTATTAGAACTTTTAAACCTAGCTTGACAAAGGTTTTTTGTCTTTTTTAAAAATTATTGCATTATGAAATTGAAGCAGTTTCTGTAGCTCAATTTTCAACGTGAATTCGCATAAATAACTCATCAACTTTATATTCGTCCTATGATAGGGTGTTTACTTAATTTGGAGAGTCGGGAGAGAAATTCGTTATTATAGATGTGTGAATTACGAATGAGAAGTAGTTGACTATGTAAGGAATTGATTGGGTAGGATGGAATGAATGTTAGCTCCAATAATTTGGTGAGTTCCACCGAACTGGAAGGGGACATTTATGAAAAACGTTGTCTCTTTCCACGAAAAAATTAAGAGTTACAATGTTATATCGATTTCGACGGTTAGGCCCCATCAGTAACAAACAATAACTGAAGACGCATTAGAAGGGACACAGCTTATGTTGCCCCAGGTGAAAGGAGTTTGAATCCCCATTGGTCGAGATAAAGGAAAGGGAGCTGGACCAATATCTTTGTAGCTAGCTACAAAGATGTGGGATGCAGGCTGACTCACACCTCTAAACTTAATATTTTCGAAAAAGAGGAATTGTTTGATTTGATGTCTGCCTGTATGGATCAAAATTACTTTTTATTCGATGGGCAATGTTATACACAGCCTGGGGTTGCTATGGTTCTCCGTTATCTCCTCTGCTTGCTGATACATACATGGATTATCGTAACAAATAATTACAACCCGTAACACAAATGATCTTCTCTATTGGTATAGATATGTCGATGATATCATCATTCTATGAAAGGGCACAGAAAGACAACTAAATTCTTTTCATTAAAAAAAATCAATAAACTAGATTTCTTTATCAAATTCACCCTCGAATTCGGCGGGAATAAACTAAATTTTCTTGATCCGTCCATCTCTTTGGTAAACGAGAAACATGATTTTTCAATTTTTAGAAATGTTACATATAGCGATATAACGACCCATAGTACTTCAAATCACCTTTTAAGTCCATAAGCAAAATCACTCTTTAGTCCATAAGCACGCAGCTCTCCATAGTATGATCAACCGAGCACTATCTATTCCAATGCGTGAACGAAATTTATCAAAAGAACCGTCGAAAACGATTTAACATTGTAACTCTTCATTTTTTCGTGGGAATAGACAACGTTTTTCAATAACTTCCGTTTTTAAATGGGTTTCCACAACTTCGTCGCGAGTGATTTAGTTCGGAACTGGAAGGTAAATAAAGGACCGGCAAGTTTTGAGGTGACAGCAGGGTGGAGGTGTCCAATATGTTCGTAATGTCATAACGGTTGATCCCATTCAAAAAGAGCGCAGTAGGAAATTCAGAGTCGATCCTAACCCTTGGGGGTAGCAAAGGATGAAGAGGAAATAGCCCTGAGCCCCATAAATAATGAGAAAACGGCGTACGTTGGTGGATACATGAGAAGGTACGTGCGTACGTTTGCAGAAAACGTTCCGTTATAAGGCCTCTCTCAAACTCCCCTTTATTCCAAGGAAATGGCCACCAAAGGGCTTAAGTTGGGTTGAGAAAACCCAACGAATAATATCGAAGGCGTGATCGGTGAACAACAATGGTCTTAGGAAACGTAGCAGCTCTTTAGAAGTTCCTAGGTATATGACAGCTTCGTTCTCAGAGACGTTCTGGAACTTGTGGAACCGCGTTCTGCACTGCGATCGATTTCAGAACATTGAAGTGGAATAATCAGTGTTGTTGTTTGTAACCTCACTCAACTCGTGTTACCTCCTGGTGCTCCTTTTCAGAATATTTTTAGTTCCCGTGAATATATTACTTATTATGCCCGTGAATATTACTCAACTATTACCCCACGGCAATTTAAAAAAAAAAATAAATGAATAAAAATCCACGATGAC
>CM061045.1:80087897-80145397 GCA_030762985.1 Adelphocoris suturalis | reverse complement strand
AGCACCAACTGATCATTCACAATAACTCTCGATTTAATTGAAAAACCCATATTTTTCAATATTAAAGCATTGTTTTCTCCCCCAATTATCGCAGTAAAAGTGAAATTGACGAAACCGTTGAAAAGCTGAGATTCTGAAAAAGTTTTCCCCATGTAGTGCTTTTCCATAATAGTCTGTATTAGGAGCGAAACGGCAAATGGAAAAAAGTCAAATTCTGAGATTTTCAAAATTGATTTTCATCCTCTTTTTTACGTTAAAATGAAGGCTCAAAAAATATTGATTTGGTATCAGGTAGATAGGAAATTTAACGATCTTTCCAACGATGTCCTAATTTTTCAGTTTAAAATTACTCTAAGGGGAGTTACGGCCGTTTTAATGTCATTAGGTAGAAAACACGAACAAAATCTTAAAAATTAAATATTCGAAAACTAAGAGTTAACAAACAAACAAAAAATCTCCAGGAGGAACTTTCGATAACAAATGAGTTTTAAAATCGATGATCAGATTTTGATGAACTTGAGTCGGTCCACCCTATACATACAAATTATTTGAATGAAACGCGTATTAACATGAAGGATTAGTCTCACCGTTGAAGATAATTTTCAGCAGGCATGGCAGGACAATGTTTTTCCACTCCATTGATGAATTATACAAAAACCAGTGTTTCGCACGGAAAGAGAATACATAAGCAACTAAAACGCGTATTCATTCTGACGTATCCATTCATCCATTCATAAATGTGTAACGAATTCCCCGATGGGTTTTAATATTTAACTACTCCGAACAATTTCGTTTTGAATTAACTCAAATGCTATATCTACCCGTAATTCTTCTTTTCCAATAATTTTACCCTTGTACCCACCATAGACATATATATCTCTATTAGCGGTAGCTCATAAAACTGCACGACGCACCACTTTATTTTAACTATATTCACCACTTTTAGGCAATTTGTGATCAATTATTGTTTTAAAATGTTTAAATATCTTCATCATTCACATGTTGGGTTATCCTTATCAAGAATTACAATATGCATTTCTTCTATTCAATTTGACTTGTTGTCATGGATAGTTACGAAGATCCATGTACCGAAGTGGGATATGATCTTTGAGTTTAAATGTATCCCCTCGTTAATTCATTTATTTCAATTATATAACACATTTTTGTTGTTAAGTTTATTGTAAAATATAATTTAAATTATATCCTATTTAATGGACACTAAAGTGTTGGACTTGATGTGACAAAAAATCTTATCATTCTGGAACATTCTGCGTTGCTATTTTGCGCATGGCCTTGTGCGCATCCTCCTCCAGTTTTGCCTCACCCCATCCATCTTAAATGTCTAGCTGTAGCCGTTACAATTATCTATCTCTATATTCATCTATCTACCTCTTTTTTTTTAAGGTTTAAGCCGCACCTCAATCAGAAGGGTCATTAGCGGCATTGAACAAGGTGTCTAAAGAGACACTGGAAGTGGCACGATTCCAAGGAGAGCCATGTTGCCATCCTTTACAAAAAAGGAGCTCCATCATGGACTCCACAGGCAACCCGGAAGGGGGGAAAATGAGGGGTACAGTGATGACAACTGTTTAGCCCCCAAAGTGGATAGAAAAAAACGCAAAATAAGGTAATACAACAAAGACTAGATGTAAAATAGGCTAATAAATATATATACATGCTACTATCTACAATCAGAAAAGTGAAATAAAAGTACGACTAGCTGTATATAAATATATCATAGTTCGTAGTAGAGCTCAGCGGCTCTCAGGTACAACAACAGGGATCGGACCTTGTCTGGTCTGGATAAAACGTCAACCCACTGAGGGGGCTGATGCTGGACTCGGAGGTCCACAAGGGCTGTGCAGTTCTCCAGAAAGTGGCGCATGGACAGATCACCCCCACACAACACTCACAACACACACCACATCTCGAGCTTCTGCACTAAGCAGGTGTCTGGACCACTATTCGATCCTTCCTTGGAAGTAGGGTTACGAAAGGGCCCCTGAAGGACATCACGCAGACCAGTGACCTCACCCTGCCATTGTTCATGTCAGGTAGAATTGGTATCATTATTTTGCATGTAAGAGATTTGATCCTCTATACGTATAGGCAACATATCATGGAGTTATCACCAATGAGTCTCCTTCCAAGGGTATCAGCACACTCATTGCCATGAATACCCATATGGATCGGTACCCACATAAAATGTATGGTTGAGCCTAATGTCATGGCTTGGTGTAGCGATCCTCGTAGGCTTCGTATTAAGGGATCATCAGAATATGAGCCCCTAATCGTTTCGATGGTACTTAGTGAATCGCTACAAATCACAACTCCCAATAATTGGCAGTGTCGAACAGCCAATGTCACTGGCCACTCTACCTTCTATTTTCAACGCCTTTTGCAATGCTCTTTGTACATGGTTCTGTAATTAACAATTTTATCAACGATTATACAGAGTTTCGTGAGTTTGGCAGTTGCATTCACCTTACGTATTGGTTGCATAATATCATTGCATCCAACCAGTCGCACCTAACTATTGCATTTCTCATGTCGGTCGGCTCAATGGCGTTATGCACCCTACTGCTGTGGATGGCTTTCCCAACTTCTTTCATTTATTATTATATCTAAAGACAGCTACAGGTTGAAGGTGTGGTATTGAGTCACCGCATATACCTCAAGTGAAAGGTAATAAGCTACCTACTTATTCTTTAATTATCTCATTTACCTCATGTAGCATCTAGCTCATCTATCATCTACAGGTGTATAATTGACCTGCATTTTCCACTACCACAACACGAGCATTTATCTCACAACCCGTTATATATATATATATTATATATATATATATATATATTATATATATATATATATATATATATATATATATATATATATATATATATATATATATATATATATCTTTACACTTCTACCGTCTTTCTACCATTTTTCGGTTCGTTTGGCTTAATGCCATCACCTTGTGTTGGGAATTACCAATTGATATTATCAAAGTTTTGTACCTAATGTTTGCAACTTTGGAGATTATTCATTACTACCTTCAAGATCATTTTTCCCTAGATGGATATAGGTCTATCACAACAGATTGGTACATGTTGCCTACTTTACAGGCAGGAGTTGTTGAGGTATCACAGGTACTTTTAGTTGGGTCTCTAATCCCAATGTGTTAGAGTGATTCTTCGAGCTATCAACCTACCCCACCTATCTATTGAACCCCACAGTAAGTCAACGAAGGTAATGGGCTCGTGGGTAGGAATATAACTTTTGTTGATCCAACCTCCATGAAGACTTGCAATTGTCTACTCTAAGTTAAACACACAATCTGTTAAAGCTGGGAAAGAAGGGAGTAACCAGCGTGTATTAGAACCTGTTAAGAATAATAACCTGGAAAGATTAAGGATAATAACACACTGATATCAGCAAACCCATCATTCGTCGCGGGCGACTGTTTTTGCGACGAGCGAATTTCCACAGAAAATGAAACTACTGCAGGTCACCGAAAATGTTAAAATAACAACTTTCCATTATTTTGTCTCATCAAAATCCGTTTTGAAACATTCTGAAACGATTCATGGCTTTTTCACACACACGCGCGTCATTCCAGACGATAACAAACTATCCTTAGGACGAGATCGTTGTACTACAATTATAAGTATTATATATATTTATTATATAAATTTCAAAATATTTACTAAAAAACAACTAAAAATGGGTGAAAACGGGTAAGAATCGTTAATTTTATTTATTTATTTTTTTTTTTGTGTTTTTTTTAAACAAAATATTGAATTATTATGCAGACTGAAAAAGTTATTTTATATTTTAGTAGCATATTTATTATTTTTTACTTATTTATTTGTTGCTTATGCTGAAAAACTCAAATTGTAATTATAGTGAATATTACCCTTGAATTCGTTTCAATCAACCGTTTGTTTGTATTTTCGTTTCCCGAAACCCTTCATTCCCTTTGTGTGAGTTACTGAACTTCGAATCTTATTGCGAATAAAATTTTTCATAAAAGTGATCTCTCAGATAGCTATGAGCAATCTGGCTCGTTTTAGAGCCGTGACGACTGTAAAGTTTATATGTTCTCCCTTTCCTCCTTATCCGATATTCCTCGTGTTGGATCATTCTCTAGGAATCTGCTGAAGAGATTTAAAAAAAAAGAAAGAAAAAGAATAAAATATACACTCCAGAAGAAGCTTAGAGCATTAAACCCACACTTACCAATTGGTGCTGGAATTCGTCCAAATATATTCGATCGACCAATTCTCACCTGCGAACAAGAGAAACGATATGTACTCCAGCTGAAGGTAATCATAACATAGCCTATTCCATGTTATTGTGTTTAAATTTTGTCAACTGATATATATATATAAATAAAAACATGTTTTCATTCATTCATACTTATTTATAGGATAATCTGCTCATCGATGCAAAACACATACTCGTATATGCGTAGAACTACATTAAAAATGGAGTTAAACATGCCACACTTTGAGAGTGAAGCGAGCAACACTCCCTACATACCACACTTTGCGAGCGAAGCGAGCAATTTAATGGGGGGTCCGGGGGGCTTGCCCCCCGGCTGGACGTGGAGGCGAGCGTAGCGAGCCGGAGCGGCTAGTCACCAACCTCATGTTTCTATCACAATTTGTTTTTTAGAAACGACTTCCAAAATCATAATTTCATTTTTTATGATCTTTCAGTGATAACTGTGTTTTTGAATAACTTCTTGTTACAAAGAAATTGTAACCGCAGAATATTGAGAAGGTTTCGAAGTAGTTCCACGGGTAATTTTATTAGAAATGTGCATTGTTAAAAATAATGAACCTGTACAACTAACCGATGTACTTCTGCCTCTTGACTGTAATTTTACCTAAGTCAATTCGTTAGAGTTTTAATTGAACCCTCCAATTCTGTCCTCGAACAATCCTCCGGGTTACCGCATACTAAAATTGTCGAGTGACTTATTACTACTGGGCAGAGGAGAGATTCTTTCGGCCAAGCTTGATTCCGGGCAGAAAATAATTGGACAGAATTACACTTGGGGATGGGAAAGAAGCCAAAAGTCTAAGGGTTGCTATTCTCTGGAGATATAGTTCTTGTACAATGAAATCGCTCCACGAAACGGAAGAGCCAATTAATTATTGTTGACTGAATCACCAAATTTTCCAGATACCAGCCCAGCAACAGTGTGCAGAGCGTACAAATGAAAGGTGCTTTATTAACGGCCAACAGATAATAACAAACCAATGACATCATTGAAGATGAAGGTCGAGATGATCAGTTGGCGTTGGTTTTATGGATCCAATCCATAAAATCAAACAATCTCATCAAATAGGTACCTAACTTCTCATTTTCAGCGAATGTTCATAAAAAATGAAGCTATGGCAATGGCTCAAAAATTTTAAATCAAAATTTCATTCACTGAAATCTGATTTGAGACATTCTGAAACTAATCCTGTAGAGTTTAATTTTTCTTATTTATTTTTTTTTTTCTTCAAATAAATGGTTTGAGCTGCACCTCAACCACCCTCCCGATGTCTGTCACATTTTCGTGGTGGGAGGGCTTAAGCCACGGCTCACACTGCCTATTGCACGATGGTATTTCTTAGGAGTATACTGGGCAATGTGAGCTATTGCACTGGCAACTAAGTACAGACACCAACCCTCAAGACAAAGGTCTGCACGCTGTGCCTATGGTCTGCATGGTGCAGAGGGTAAAGTGCACCTCAAACGGCTGCCCCAGGGTACCGGCAGGCCCCCTGGGTGTAACTAGGCTTACCTGCGCAGATGGACTGTTTAGTTCCCTAGCTTCTCGTGGGAACAAAAATAGACCACATAGAAACCTACTCAACAAATGACGATTCTGCCAATGATGAGGTGGGTTTCAATGCTCTAACCTCATCATTGACAGATATGACAGTCACTGATGATGGGGCCCCACAAACCCCACCATCAATGGATTGTAACAATGCCACAGGCAGCCTGGAAGGGCAAACCACTGGCATGAGGAAAGCTGCCAGGTTGACAGCTCTCGAGCGGGGAGAACCTATTAAACCCTGCAAGAAAAACCTGAGGCCAGGGATGAGGAACCCTATATTGGTAGCTGTGGGGGCTGTGGCTCGGGATGGGGCTACCGGTCCTCGAGGGGTAGAGACACACTCGTGTGTCGACAAACCCATAAAATAACAGATGGACATGTATAAGGAATTTAGGTGCCCCCCCCCCCCCCCCCAGAGGTGCAATGGGGGCCTAAATCCTCATTAAAAGGTAGAGGAGAGTAACAGCATCCCGTCAGAGAGATACCACTCCTACTAATAGCTTTTAATGAGCCATGTTCGGAGTAGATTGGTTTCCCAGTCGCCTGGAATCCCATCCAACGCCAAACTCAGCTGTCAATAAGATCGAGAACAGACCGCGGCGCCCATTGTTTCATCAACGGAACGCCGACGGCGCTATCTCTGGTGCTCTGACGGGAGCTTGATGGACCTCTCAGGAGGTAACTCTGTTACACTCCTCCCCTTAAAGACATACTTGATTGAAGATCAAGTATGTTAACTGGGTGGAATAGTTAATAGCTGAGAACTGATGCTCATTCAATCATAAATAGCTGCATTGGCGTTTTGAGGATGGGGGAATAGAAATTAAAACAGGATTGTGTATGAATCTTCATAAGAAGTATATTCATTGAACAATCGGAACAAAACGGTCGCTCAACTATGGAGACTTATACCTTAGGAAATCAAAATATATATAGAAATTAATTTGCCCAACATTGGGGACTTTAAATTAAATTGCCCAACTATGGGGACTTAAATGGCGCACTAACCTGGTAATTGACATCATAGCAATACTCAGGTGGCGAAAAAATTGTGCACTAACCTGAAATCAAAATATATATAGAAATTAATTTGCCCAACATTGGGGACTTTAAATTAAATTGCCCAACTATGGGGACTTAAATGGCGCACTAACCTGGTAATTGACATCATAGCAATACTCAGGTGGCGAAAAAATTGTGCACTAACCTGGTATTGACATATAGCAATACTCAGGTGGCATAAAATTTAAAAAATATAAAATATAAATGGGGAATAAAAGAGAAATTATAAGTTAAAGACCAATGAAATTATTTATATACCAAAGGGTGATAATGGGAATTCCTTCTGGAACCCCGGGCCATGTTTCTTTTGAAACATTAACGCCCCAAAAATAGTGGATTGGACTACTAGGCGTCAGCCGTGCATAATCCAAACCACGCTCTGCTACCATATAAGGAATTTAGGTGCCCCCCCCCCCCCTTAGAGGTGCAATGGGGGCCTAAATCCTCATAAAAAGGTAGAGGAGAGTAACAGCATCCCGTCAGAGAGATACCACTCCTACTAATAGCTTAATGAGCCATGTTCGGAGTAGATTGGTTTCCCAGTCGCCTGGAATCCCATCGAACGCCAAACTCAGCTGTCAATAAGATCGAGGATAGACCGCGGTGCCCATTGTTTCATCAACGGAACGCCGACGGCGCTATCTCTGGTGCTCTGACGGGAGCGTCTGGGGTGCTGACGGGTGCTCTCAGGAGGTAACTCTGTTACACATGATAGGACGTGGTTCTGTATAGTTCGTACTGTAAACATCATTTTCAAAAATTTCTAAGGTAAATTCGGTTTTATCTTGATAAGAGCGATTGATTCAACGTTGAAAATTCACACAAAATAAATAACACGTAAAGCTACCACTCAAGGGAGGTACCTGTAGTTTGCGGATGGAGTCAGCGGATCGGGCCATCATGTCAAATTTTTTCCAGTTATTTGATCGCTTGAAACCTGTAAACTTTCTCTCTGAATAACTATAAAACTTGTGCATTTTACTTCCTCCCCAGCTGATGAAGTAGTAGGTACCTAATTGACTAAAAATTGTTTCCACATTAGTGGCGCATTACCTTTTACTTGGATAAAACATTTCGAAAGACATTCGTTTTCGCTATTAAGTGGACCCTACCTATAATGGGCAATGTTTGCTAACGAGATGACCTCCACCATCACCTCTCAATTACGAGTTTTTCTTCTACTCCCGCAAGTGTCCGCTATTAAGTAGATACCCAGTTTTCAAGTGCTTTTCCATTCTGTTGTATAATGATCAGCAAAACGTCGGGAAATGGATTTTGCCCAAAATATTTATATATAGCTACAGAAGGCTATGGTTTTATCAGGATTGCATCTGAATACCCGTCCAACTGGTATAGCGGCCTTTAGCAAATTAATGAGACTTGAAATTTTGATATGAACCCCCAAAAACAGGCTTCTTGATATTTTAATTGTTTAATGAAAGGCTAGGATAAAGTCATTTTATCGGACAGAACATTTCCATCCGGAACATGGGTCTGGATCCAAACTTGAATCCTATTATGTCAAAGTAGAAAATTATTGTAGGAAATGCTCGTGATAATTACAAGGTTTTATATTGGATGAAATTACGAAAAAATATGAAACCCTAATAGAAAATAACGCACAACTTTTTCATGCTAACTTTTCCCGCACAACTACTTTTTATTGCGTCCTCCTCCCTGACAACCAAAATCACCTGTCCCAGTTTCTCCCACCGTACACCCGGCCCGTGGTTCCCTCCTCCGCCGCGCAGCGGCGCTAGTCTCCTCTTTCATCAGTCTGGGGTTGTAATATATATATATATATATATTTATATAGATATAGATATATATATATATATATAGATTTATTGGTGAGGAGATTGTGTACCAGTCAATCCCTTAGTAAAAAATGAAGATTAGTTGGGCATGTAGATCAGAATGATGTGTATAGTTTGGTGGTCTGGAAGCTCGCAAGCTCGCATCTCAAAAATACATAACATCAAGTAGTCAATCCCTTAGTAAAAATGCAGATTAGTGGACATTTAGGTCAGAATAAAGTGTATAGTTTGGTGATCTGGATGCTCGCAATCCCGCATATCAAAAATACATAACATCAAGAAGTCAATCCCTTAATGAAAATTCAAATTAGTTGGACATGCAGGTCAGAATGACGTTTTGGAAGTATATTTCGGGAGTTGTACGAGCAAAAAAATATGACCAGTCAACAGGATTTGAACCCACGACCCCGTTATCCTAACCTATGAGCTACGACTCATCTATCGTTTCAGGAGACAATCACAGTACCTACTTCACCATTCTGTAGGAGGGAACCACGGCCCGGGTGTACGGCTACCGTCGAGTCCTTCTCCCTTCTTCTCGTTTTTAGAGTTAAAGTTTCTCAATTTTTGTGGGGATGGAGATCATCTGGGAGGTGGGGGAGGAGTTGATGACTCCCCCAGATCAAACTTCTTGCCCCTTCCCCCACGTCTGGCTCCTTGGTAACTGTAAAATTTATTTCCAGGAGGCCTCGTTATACTCTGTTGCCTTCCCTGAAATGTGGAGGGAATTAGTCGAAACGTGAGTAGACCTTCAAAAATATTACTCACAACCTGAAGGTATTTACATAATGGCTGTGGAGACGGGATTTACCACTCTATATCCAAGCTCGGCTAGCTTGTGTTGCAGCGGGACAACCCCCCCCCCCCCCCCCCCCCCCCACCATCACACCGCCCTTTTACTATCTCATGCGCTCGCCCGTCAAATTGCATCTTGGTAGATAGCAACGGGGGGGGGGGGGGGGGGGGTTCCCCACTGCAACACAAACTAGCTTTAGAGTGGTAAATTCTGTTGTTAATATTTTTAGAGTCTTATTTATATATTTATATTTGAACGGGCGAACCCAATTACATTATTACATTTAAAAAAACAAAGGAATCAATTTGACATAAACCAGCGAAAAGAAATGAAACTTCTGGAGAAAAAAAAAAAGAAAGAAAAAACAAAAACTGTTCCTCTTGAGGCACTGAAAGTACTGATTGGTGTGACGACTGAGGGGGAAAATCTATTGAATTAAATTTAATTAGGGGTGGGACGCGCATATCGCCAATCTGAATGAAGAGAATGGGCTGGAGAAGAAGACTAAGTCAGAGTTTAGACTCGTCAGGTAGTTCGGCAGTCTTGAGCGATCATACACCATGAACGCGAAACTGAGTTTTTTTCGATAGTGATCCCTTAATTTTTCACATTAATTTTTTTTTTTTTTTTTTTTTTTTTTTTTTTTTGAAAAAACGCATTTATTTAGATAGGTATTGCAATACAAAAAAAGTTACACAAATCAATAAATGCTACTCCCCACTATAAGTCGTAGACTTGTGCTGTGGGGAGGAGTAACACATAATCAGCACACTCATTCAATACCTTATTCAATAATCATCTTGTAAGTAAATATAGGTAAATTAGAATCAATAGGTACATATACATCGGGTAAATCAGAATACATAGGAATTATTCAGTTACCATCTTAAAGTTTTAATATTATCTAATGGGTCTCAGATTGCCTCATTATTATATGTTTTTCAGTTCTTTTTTGAACTTTTCAATTTTAGAAATAGAGCGGAGCTCATGGGGTAGGGCATTGAACAGTTTTACTCCCCGGTAATCGTACGCCCGTTGGCCATGGTGAGTCCTACGGAAAGGCAGTTTCGAAAGAAATTGCCCACAAGTTCTTGTTTTTCCCTCATCTAAAAATTTCAGGTGGTTGCTATGTAAATCTTTATACATTTTAATTATAGTTATCTTGTCAATTAGCTCTCCCAATTTGAGTACCACGAACTCTTTAAAGAGAGCTTCTGTCGAATATCTTGTCCTTTTTTAAAGTAAGACTTTGATTAAGAGCTTCTGAGTCAGGAATAACGAATCAAGAAGGGACGCGCTACATCCGTGCTATACAATGCATTAGTGCGTCCCACTGCGACCGATTTTGCAGGTCCTTGATCATGAGTGACTGAATGAGCGCATAGTATACCATTCTACGTCTATCAATATCTAAAAAGTTCCTCAGCTCCCTACACACATGGATCATCTTTCTCATCGAGGATGTCACTTTTTTCATGATCAACTTCCACGCCTAGGTATCGAACAGAAGCAACTTGTTGTATTACTTCACAGCAGCACTGAAGGTTATCTGTACATTCCGGTACATGGCATTTTAGGTTGAAATAATAAATTAATAATATAAATATATAAAATAATTAATTATCGTTTAATGATCACATTGACAAGATCTGTGGCAAAGCTATGAAATCGTTGGGCTTCTTAAAACGTCATACCCGTGATTTCAATAATGTAGATGCCTTGATCGTGCTATACAATGCATTAGTGCGTCCCACTCTTGAATACGGATCGATGGCTCCTTACTACGCTAACGCTATTGCTCGATTGGAAAAAGTCCAGAAAAGGTTCGCTCGCTATGCTGAATGTAAAAGAGGAGTAGGTTGGGAAGATTTTAGTTATCAGGCTTTTCTTAATGGTAATGGTATGACTTCGCTCGAGGGTAGACGTAAAACTGCTGATGGTGTTTTCATTTATAAGCTGATCCATAATTTAATTGATTGTCCCGAACTTCTTCAGCTTCTAAATTTTCATGCCCCCCTGTATCGCACTAGAACCTCTACCTTATTTTATACTCCTACCACAACCACAAATTACCTGCTAAACAATCCACTCCATAGAGCACAACGCATATTCAATATTCCTTCTGTCTCCGAGAAAATAGATATCAGCACAGTTTCCCTTTATCGTTTAAAAAAAATACTTGATACCTTATAATTAGAAATCCTTGTTTTATTTTCTTCTTTTATTTTTATCAGTCATTCTTCTGCGTTCGCTTATAAATATTTCTGTACCTTTATAATATTTATACTAACATTTCTCTTGTAATTGGGCTTCAGCCCGTATGTTTGATAAATAAATAAATAAACAGCAGTGTAGTAGTCTGTGTGCAAGCGCAAACTTCAATTTCTCATAACGTCAATTTCGTAGCAACTATCCTGCCGATTTCGTTCAAACTCGAGGGGTCGTTAGGTCCAGGATGATGCCCTTTGTATCTTAACGCATTTGCTTGAATAATTGGTAGCAATTGCGCATACGCAAATCTAATGTTGGATGTCACTTCTAGAATAATCGATAGATTTTGATGACATTTTCAATAATTGTGTGGGATATCCATTACATAGTTTCCGAACACACAAACATGAATTATATGCCTACTTTACATTCTAGCATGGATACATACATATGCATATTAGGTACTGTGATTTTTTGCATTCAATCGTTTTGATTTGTTCTCTGTTCATAACTAATTATATACGTTCATGGTACAATATGTGAGGAAGCTAAACTGCCCACCCTACTCAGCGTACTATATCAAAATCACGATGGTATTTAAAACACAGCCTGACTTAAGGACGAATAGATGGTTGGAAGAAAACCATAAAATTGAAAACTTAGGACTATTGATTGGTCAAAATTACATCCTAACACGATTGAAATCCAAGATCTTATTAATCACAACTTAGAGACAACTAGAATATGCTAAATCATACAAAGGCATTATAAATTTGAGTTATAGGGAATCCTCAAATTAATGTCCTATGTTACTAGTTCAAAATCACGTGAAATCAAAGCTTGACTTGGGAACGACAAGAAAAGGACTACAAAGAAATTTTAGAGAGCTAAAAAGCTCGGTACCTAGTTTAGATAACCAGAGAGACTACTATATCGTAGAATTGCTCTCCAGTTATAGTTTCATAACTTCTATGGTTTAGATATTATTTTCAATAATGAACCGTTGTAATCAAACAAAATATGGCGATAAATTGTGGACTGCTCTGGGAATGGAGCCAAAAAAAAAAAAAAAAAAAAAAAAAAAAAACGGGGGAATACGTCTACCTACATTATATAACAATGAAAATGAAAATACAAACATACGAACTAAATGGAACCCTGAGAGTGGTTAGCATGGTCTATCGAAAAAACGTAAATCACATTACGTTCAAACCTTGGAAGTCGACCGAAAACTTCATTTCTTCTTCTTCTTTGAAAAACTGGATCTGGTAGAACCTTAAAAAACCGGAAGATGTTCTTCAGATGCCGAAAAAACTTTTTTGTGGTCACGATAATAATCATAGTTAACTTCTCCATCACCACTTTTGTTTGAATTTTTTGTCACTGTAGAGTAGAATGTGCGATTATTTATGCTTGTTCCCGCTAACACTTCATACAGCAGCAACTATTGTAGCTTCAGAGGGGGGCGGTTTTTTTATGCCCACAGAACTTCGTGGCATCTGAAAAAGATTGATTTACTTAAAGTAATAACTAAATTGACCGAATTTGGTTAATTTTATACTCCTAATCTTAATTTATCCTAATCTTATTTGTACAGGGCCGGCCCTGGGTACAACGAAAAATCGGCCCTGGGTACAAAGAATTATTAAAAATTAAAAACTTGCATATCTGCTATAATTCTTGATTAAATTCTATAAAGTCATTCAGAACTCTTTAATAAGATGTTAACCGTATAGTAGTACCATAGAAACGTGAATATTTTTTCTTATACTTCTTTTCTCTTTTTTTTTACCTATTAGGTATCGTAGTTTACACCTGCTTCCAACGAAAAAAAAAAAAATTCTTTTTTCTTAAGGTTTGTTCAGCTAAATTTGAGTTTCGGACAACTGTGCATTGTAATGACTACGTTATTTTTAATTTCCAGGGTTAAAGAATAACTTCCTCTTACTATTATCAGAGTAAAAGTAAAATTGTCTTTACCGTTACTAAATTGTACGACCGTAATGCGTATCCACAAGGAGTTAGCTATTTCTGTGTTTTTCTTGTCCCAAAGACTTCTGTTCTGAAAACAAAATTTCCAGCCATTCTTCAGACAAACAAAAGAGTTTCCCTTACTGAGCTTTGACCTACCTCATTACGTGTTCTTCATAACCTTTGAAATGTAGTGACATGTTTAATTCATGACGTAATTAGAGAGAAAGTTGAATCACTGTAAAGGACATCTGGGATGATGTACCGCGGTCCGGCATCAAGTTGTATTACAACTAATCATAAAAAGGTCTGCTCCCTGTTCATTGCAATTCATAAGGAGTCGCAGGTGGAATAATCATAGAATCAGTGGTAGAAGTTGCGACGGAAGTCCGAGGGTTGTGCTGGGTTCGGGGTAAAACTGAGCTTATTAACCGTAGAAGAAGGAAATGAGCGAGGTATCCCGAAGGCGCCCCTCTGGTCGTGGCCTCGGACGTGATTAGCAAGCAAAACACCGCTCCGCTGGATGATCCTCCATACCGGCCCTGATCACTGCACACAGCCCCGCTTCAGCTCACCAGCCATATGGATCCCTCCCCGTTCATTGTTCACCCCTATGAAAACAATGACCGCTACTCGCACTCACAGCAACAACCCATTGCTATGATGCAGAGATGGGTATATTCGTAATCTTGGATACAAATATATTAACCCTTCAGTACTCGCGTCGGGTCCCTGATGACCCGGTCAATTTTCAAGTTCTAATTTTAACGTCTTCTTATCGCTTTTTGCCCCCACCCCTCCTTGTAAGTATTCTCCTAGCTCCTGGAAATTATAAATTTAGTCACCTTTCGAACTTTGAACAGGGCACACGTAACTCACAATCACTAATTTGATCCGACGCGAGTGGTAACGTCCGTAGTTTTTACCAGGTGTTGACCCGAGGGGAGTACAACCGTGAGCGATCCTTAGACCCTTATGACCCGACGCGAGTACACGCACTTCATATGAACTAGGGAATTCATTTTTCGTTTAATTTCCTCACGTTTATAAAGTCTATCCCACTATTCACCACGAATGAAGGTATTGAAGATATTAAAATAAATTTGTTTAAAATTAAGCGAAATTCAGCGCGAGCCGACATGTTTTCTATTGATTTTCACCTACAACCAATGCGTTGCTAGGGAAGTGTAACTCCCTTAGTTTTCATAGCAGGAGAATGGTTCGCCACTTTTTGAACTGCTCTCATTTTATCACAACATCGCATGATCCCTAAGCCGCTGTAGTGTGAAGGAAGGAAGTTCTAAAGGGTTAACAGAAAACCTATTCTATGAATATCAATATGACGAAATCTATTGATTTTCACATGTGTAAATACACCGGTGTTCACACAACTGATTACTAATACGCTTGTATTCGTACTCACATCTGTGGATACAAAGTGTACAAGTGTATTCAAGCGTGTTATTACGATGTATCCATGCTCATAAATACAAGTACAAATGTATCCATATTCACGTGTGTGAATACAGCTGTATTCATACTGACAAGTACGACTACAATTGTATTCGGATTCATAAATACTAATATTCCTGTATTACACATGTGAATATGAATACACTTCATACATTCGTAGTCATATGCACTTTTTGCGCACATTAAATTGGTGAAATTTCAAAAAAATTGCTGAAAAAATCACTAACAATGGCTGAAAACGGAGTAAAGCCGTTACATTTATGATTTTTAGCAGAATATTGCTCAAATAAAATGTATCGAATTTAAAATGGAACATTGAAAATTTTATGTACAAAATTAGGCTGAAAAATTTACATAAATGGCATTAAAATTTGCTAACAAATTGATAAAATCTGCAAAAAAGCTAAAAATCCAAAATCCCTCGTTGAAAAATAGATTACTAATTCGAATACGTTTTCTGTCATGAAAATATTATTTTTCTGTTTCTTTGCGCTCAAAAAGCTCAAATTCCAAATCAATTCAACCTAATACAGTACAACAATAGCTTACGAAAATGCGCTCATACGACCATGATGTATGACCGGAACTTTTTTGTTCGTGAATTCACTAAAGTTGTCAGTCTAGGGTTAGGATAACTACCTGTAATAGAATAAATCTATAAGTCATGTCGTTTTGGTAATATCCAAAATTCTATGGAAACGATGGCTCGTTGGCGCTCGGGCGTATTGTTCATGCAAAATAATTTAATAATCTATGAACAAGATAACAACACCAATAATGGAACCGATCGGGAACAAGAACGTTGTTCACAACTCCTGTTTCTCAAATGTATTGTACCACCTCCATTATGGTATTTGGAACAACAGATGTTTTGCTCTTGATGAGTTATAATTATTCCGCCTATTCCTGGGAAGGAAGCGAGTTACTGGACTCAATCCGATCAGAGGAACAATCGCCTGCTAATTAATTAGACACCGCCTTCGATACCTGTAGTAACCACTGCGCCGGGTTTCTGCTTACACACGATGGAATTAACGTGTATTCGATAGTTTATATCGACGGTATAGCGTTGCCTCAAATGCTCAGACGTACCTGACAAAGCATTATAGGCCTGTTTCTGACAACGGAGCGTTTGACGGAGAATTATACTGGAATTTTTTTCCCTATGCTGATCTATTGAAATAGAATAGCAAATTGTTCATTCAGAAAATTCACAAGTACGAAATTGCTTGTGAACAGGTACATTTACATGTGGGTTAGTGGGTTTCTGATTTGTATGTAGATCAGCCCGGTCTGTATATATCACTAACGAATACGTGGGAAGCTTCAACAAAATCCGGCCGAGAATGTAGCAGATAAACTACAAAAAGTTGTCCAGAATAGCAAACAAATATGTAAATACACATGTTTGCACCTATCCTTCATTGAGGCAGATAGTCTGTTGAAGTCATCTTGTCGAAGAACCGGGTTGTTCCGAAGGTAATTTTTGTAGAAAAAGATGTAATATGGAAGAGCTGGATAAGTCTTGTGGCATAAGGTGGAACATGTATACGTCGGAGAGACAGTTATAATGTCGTAGACACGATAATAATTTCATATCGAAAGCCATTTTGGCGGGTGGATACCCTGAGGCAAGCATATGAACCACCAGTTGTACCAACTTAATCTAAAGAAGACTAAACAGGGGACACGCCCCTCAAGAACTCGGTATGGTGCTAGCGACCTCTGGGAAACTACCTCTCGTTTGATTTCACCTTGTTATCCTGAACGTAGTTGTCGAAGTTCATTACGCATTATAGTGTTAAATTTACCTTGAATGATATTTTAAATCCGTCTCTCTCCGAAATATATTTAACTTCGACTGCAGAAAGGCGCTGTCGACCTTGCCGGAAACCAAATCGTGCAACTTTATAAGCATCAGCCTCTATATGCTGTTACTCTAAAGAGAACAATCCACTATCCCTCAACACCTCGTCGTAGCGGAAATCCTCCCTTCTCGCACCCATTTTAAAGGAGACAGAGCGTAAGAAGCTTCGCTGAATTCTTTCCTTATACTCTCTAGCGTTGGCATAAATAATAGACCACACACTCGACACAAGGCCTGACTAGCGAGGTATACAAGAGACGTAATGCTCCGGAAAATCCCCTGGTATTTCTTTCCATAAATCAAAGCGCCCGTAGAGCCATTCAGCATATATGTGATCAATATAAGTAGAAAAGGTTAACTCGGTCAAAAAGGTTCATGGATTATTAATTAGTTTTGGTTGCAAATTAGTTAGTTACTATCATATTGAATCCCTTTTCGATTTTGTCTATGTTGATGTCTTCAACCTCTTGATTCTATCTTTATTCAAGTTACTTTCCTGCAACAGCTGACTTTTGGTGAGAATTGAGAAGAACATTGCTATTCGCCAGAGTATTCAAAAGTCAGCAAGAGCTTCAGTCAAGGTTTTTCTCCTGCTGACTCCTGCAGGCCAAGTCACGGAGTTTTGCATTTTCACAGCCGCATTACATTTTTTAATCCTACCTAACTATTCTCGAGAGGCTCTCCTACTACGCGTTGAATTTCAGCACAAGAAATAACAGCTTAAACAACTAGGTACTTTTCCTGCAACGTGAGTGGTGTTCACCATCCTTATCCTTCACCACCATGTTTCTGGCGTTTTAGAATTTACTGGAGACGATTAGGCATCCGGACGGTCCCCTGTCTCTCAAGAATCCAAGTTCTCGTCACCCGCAGCTTCAACATCACTTTACCACCATTTCATTAATTTGCATGGTCATAAAGTTAGGTAGGTAGGTTTCTGAGCGCAATCCCACTTGTATTTATATGCATAATATACGTAGTGTTTACAAGTTGACTTGAACACCTTCTTATTTCACTTGCCTAAAGCATTTAGCAATACCTTGCACTTATATTTCAGCCATATTGGCTGTGGCCCTTCGAGAATTTTATTTAGCATTTCATTTCAGCGCACTCAATCCAGCCTAACATTTTATTTTTATCAAGCTGCAGTTTCAGCTAGATATACGTAACTCGTTACCACACATTTCTTCCCTCATCTCTTTTTTTTCGGTCATTCGAGCCAGTGATTGAACCATAACCGATTTTTGTTTTGGTTTCGGACGAATCAGATTTTGTTTGAGCTTTGTTTCTCCCATTACTTATTGGTACATTGATCAGTTTCTACTTAGCACTCTTTCTTGCTACTGCAACATTTACCTATATATCTTACAGCGCAATATATTAGTAATCGTCACATACCCATTATTTCGAAATATTTTTCTACGGAGTATATTTTATAAGTTATTTGATATTACTTTAAAAATTGCTGTCTATTGTTTTTACTATTTATTTATTACTCTTCGTATTTTATTCATATCGAACTTTTTTATTTAACATCGCAACAGCTATTTTTTCCGCTTTCGAGTTTTCTATTAAGTCTGCTTTCGTTGCTTATAATTCTGTTATGCACATTTCGCTTTTAAGCTTATTTATTTATTATTACTATGGAATATATTTCCGAAACCGGAGTTTGACAACGACCCAAGCAAAAATGTTGAATGGGTGATCTTCAGAGTATTCGCTCAAAGGATGT
Source organism: Adelphocoris suturalis (assembly GCA_030762985.1). Classification (NCBI taxonomy): domain Eukaryota; kingdom Metazoa; phylum Arthropoda; class Insecta; order Hemiptera; family Miridae; genus Adelphocoris; species Adelphocoris suturalis. The sequence continues at coordinate 80,126,626 of CM061045.1, read as the reverse complement.
TTCTGCTTTACAGAGCCCTGTGGTGGAGCATTATTCAAGGGAACGTTCACTACTGTTGACGCTACGCTTCGCAGTTTCACAGAGGAGTAGGATAATGCGATTGATGTGAGTGGGGTGTACAAAATTGAACCCGCATTCCCCACTGTTTTAAATGATGCACTACTGACCACTGCGCTGAGTGATTATGATCTATGTCAGACTATCATTTATAACTTACACCTAAGGCATCAGTTATACGCATTTATGAATGCATCTAGCTTGGTGCAGCATATATCTATGCACTGAAATATTTTACCCTAAATTCAAATTACACCTTTACAAGTGACTGGGTGGGGGGGGGGGGGGGCCATCATTCAAACAGCTGTTTGCTTTTCTCATTAAACAAAAGCCGAATCCCAGCAATGGTGAATGCTTCCGATACCTTGCACCATACTTGGATGGTCCCGCATTTGGTATCATTAAGTACATACCTGTCATTGATACCAGTTCGAGCAGGCATAGAATGTATTAGTTCGTGTCTATAACGATAAGCGATAATCAGCTTCTTCCTACCTCGAGCGATTGCTTTCATTCAAAAATTACCACTGGCAAACCTACCGCTGATACTCTACAGGTGAATCTATCACAAGTTTCAAAGAGCATTTCTTCATTGAATATTGGAGGATTCTTTATTATGTGAATTGGCTCTCCGGGCCCTTGACCATAAACCCACCAAGCTTTTGAGCAGACCAACGTGGACATACATTTCCTAAATCAGAGAGCTCAGAGACCTTGTACAATCTCACTTCTTGTGCTTAGAATCACAGTCAATATCATTCCTAAAGTTCTTGATGATAAAACTGCAACGATAGTAAACCTCCACACTCCCCAAGCTGACCCTTCATCTCTCCTAACATATATTCTTACAGAGGACAGGCATTTCTAGCCCACTCTGCCAAACGAGATGATGGGAAGGCAAAGTATAATTTACCAAAACCTACCGCACGATGTTTCATACGCTCCCAACGCCTTTTGACGTCGGAATCCCCTCAGTATCTTGGTATGAATCCTCATCAACGACAACCAGACCTGAAGCAGTTTACTGGTTGCCGCAACTGCTAACATCCATCTCACGGCACTATTACCATCGATCAAAGTACTCCTGCCGAGAAATAACTGACATCATCACACTAATATTCACCTCCAAACCAAGGCTGGAATACCACACACTCTGCTGTAAATGATCAGCCAAGCCATCAGGTTTTTCAGAAACAAGTATCTCTCCTGAGGTACAGCGTATAATACACTGTTTCAAAGGTTTGCGGGATGCTGGTTTGGAGTATACAATTATCAGTACTCAGCTTTCAGTTAGCATAGTTTACCAACGCTATAAAGGTACCATAGCTGAAGTTAGTAGAACACTGCTTCAAAACATTATAGGCAAATTTTTTCAGATCTTCAGCATCAACGATTATAATGGTGAATTAAAGACTGAAGCCATTGTTGTTCCTACAATCCCTCCTCCGCTTCCGCTAACATGGTATTGCTCTGGAATGTGGGAGTTCACTGAACCAAATTCTATCTCATTGTTGATTGGTGCAGATCTCTGTACCCAGAGGTAGTTTCAGTTGCGCTAATCGTATTTAAGCGCAAAACATACGCAACTTTACAATTTAACTTGCAGGTCTTCTCATTTTACTTGCCCAATACATTTAGCGATGCTTAGCAAATATTTTTCAGCAGCATCGGCTGTGGTCCTCCGTGAAATTTACTTAACATTTAATTTCAGCGCACTATGTGCAGCCTAGCATTTCATTCTTTTCAAGCAGCGGTTATCAGCTTGGTACGAGCATGTGTAGTTAGTTACCGTACATTGTGCCGTCCTGCATCTCTAATGGATTTTTGCAGTTTTCGCAAGTAGATATATGTTCAAGTTGGGTCTGAAAGCAAGTATTCCCAGAAAGAATTTTTGAAGTTAAATACAGAAACATCCATTGACCCTTTGAGTCGTAGAAAGTAAATCCTCTGTTTTAAGGGGTGGAGACCAACAACCGGAACTGGAACTGGAACTGGATTTCCAACAATCTGAATAGCGACATGATTGTGTGACATTCAAAGGAACATTAAGAAAACTTTCAAAATCACCGACCTGACGAAATTTATTGACTGAGGATTTTTAAGTACACTGACACATTTCAAAGGGCTCTTGTGGTATTCGTGCTTTTTCCCTTACAGAACGCATTCAACAGAGAGAAACTCGTTTTTAGTGGTTTTTTGGGGGTATTTACTGTTTGGCTAAAGTCGGATGATCGGTGCGGAGAGGGCGACTGGTTTGAGCTGGGTGGATAAATAACGGAACAAGTGGGTACAATGAATTGACCGTATGTTGACATCGAACTGCCATTGTTGCTTTCTCAAACAAACGACGAATCAAGAGGATACAATAAATCGGCCGTTTACTGACATCAAATTAATGTTCCCTTAGCTATTATTGGGAGGAGAAGGAAGTTGATATAAATTTAGAGGAATTTACAGGAAAAACCCGCGTCCCAAAAAAATTATATACTTATAGTATTAAATACTATTTAGAAATATATCCACCGCAGGTTCGAACGTTATCGCCATTTATCAGCAATACCTAGCAAAAACGTCTGCCAAGTTGAGTGGGCAGTATAGCTTCCTCTGAATTGCAAAATGGACGTATATAATTAGTTGTAGAACAAAGTACGAGTCGAAATTATTGATAAGTTGACGTTATAAAAAATTACCGTTTGCGCATGCGCACAGACTAGTATTAATCCAACGGCGATGAAATATATAGGGTAATGTCTAGTAGCTAACCCGCTCAATCTCTGAAAATTTCATCGCAATTGGACTGAAACTTGGTATAGTTTTGGGCGTGACAAGGATTCAGACAGACAGACAGAAAGATACTGAATCCTAATTGATCAGCAAGCTCTGAAACACAAAAGCAAGTGAACATTTTGATTTTGGAGGACAAAAATGTTTTCAACTTCAATCACGAATACAAAGCTCCCTCACTTTGGTAGTGAGAAAGCAAAATCACTTGTTCTCCGTACACAATGTTTCACAAAGTTTGCTAAAAAAAAAAAAAAAAAAAAAAAAAAAAAAAAAAAAAAATTAATCAATAACTAACGCCTACTTATAGGGCATTCTTCTAGAACATATACCAAATTACCTGCCGAGTTTGAACGAAATCGGACAAACAGATGATGAGAAATCGACGTTATGCGAAATTCACGTTCACGAACGCTCACAGACTACTGTTGATTCGAAGGTATTGAAAATTATAGGAGGACCGCTTAGAAGCTAGTCTGCACAATCCTTGAAAATTTCATTGGAATAGGACTGAAAATTGGTGCAGTTTTGGGCGTGACAAGGATTATGCTGAACTAAATTTTTTTTTTCCGAATTTTTCTATCATTTTCCAATCAAAATTTATTATTTTTTAAAGTTTCAAAAATTCGGGCCCGAAAATTGCAAATTTTTAGCAGGTTTCAGCAGATTTTCAGCAGACTTGCAACTGCAGTTTTTCGCGATCATAAATACAATGAAAAATGTCGAAAATTCAAGTTTCGATAATTATCGGGGAAAGAGAGTTTTAGGACCCAAAAAATTTTTACAAAAAAAAGAAAGTCATTTCTCGACCCAATGTTTGTTTTTTCGTTTTCCTGAAAAAAAAAGCCTTGGCAAGTTAAGCTCCCTTTCCCCTTGCACGGTCACAATATGGTAATCGAAGGACAATACTTAACGTTGGTAAATTGAAAACTGCCAAGTAAAGATGATTGGGATGTGGAATTTGAATTAAGAAAAGGAGTAAATGATGTGGCACTAAAGATTAATGATTTTAAAACGGCAGCAATATTGTAGGCATAGTAATGGATAAGTCTCTCTGAGATATGGAAAAATTGAAACTCTGGGACACTATGGAACTGCTATAGTCAATGCGAAAAAGGGACAGGATGGCAAAAAATTAATAAGACAGACTTCTAATAATATTATCAGAAATTCACTCAGAAAAGACAGAAACATGATAAATAATTGCAAAGAAATATTGAAGGAGCAGTATTGTAAGAAGATATTTGAGGAGGCGGGATGAAACGTGAAGAAGACATTGAATTTGATCAATGAGGCGGCTGACAGAAAGAAACGGGAGAGAAGAGAAAGAGAAAGTGGGGAGTGAGAACCGAGGAGGCCTACATTAGGAAAGCTGCTGACAGGCTGAACTCATTCTTTGTGACAGCTGGCGCAAAGATAAGCGAATCAATAAAACCATCAACTTGTAAATGTGAACTAAATAAAATACTATTCAACAGTAGTGTCCATGTTCTTCACGCCAACAGTTTGGGAAGACATTTGTAAAACGACAAAGGGGATGAAAGAGAGATCGACTCCTGGACCGGATGGTATCGGACTGGACCTGTTGGAACAAATAATACAGGAATTGTTTCGACCTCTAACTCAACTCATCAACATGTGTTTAGAAAAAGGGATATTTCCAGAAGTATTCGGATTCGCAAAAGTTGTTCTTCTTTATAAAAAAGTAAAGAAAACCGACCGCTTTAACTATCCCTGTAGAACAGAATCTCAAAAAAATAAAAAAAAAAAAAATAATAATAATAATAATAATAAAATGAATGAATAAACGAGAAAGTAGTAAAAATAAGAAAGAAAAAGGGATTGGTTTCATACATAAAAAATCACAAAATCATCGTCCCTCGTCAGTGGGATTTCAGGGAGTAAAAAAAACTGAATACCCTTTGTTTCAAATGTATGAACTGATTGCGGGGAATATGGATCAGGGAAAGTAAGTAGCGTTGAGAATTGGCAAAAGCATTTGACTCGGGGAGCAAGACTAAAGTACTGGAAAATTTAGAAATGTATGGAATTAAGGGGTGCGTTAAGGATTGGTTTGAACCGTATCCGTGGAACATAGGAGATGTAGCAAGCCACCAGGTGATGATACAAGAATGAACAGGGCTCTATCCTCGGCCCTGTTATCTTTCTTCAGTATATAAATATAATCAGGATGCATACAGGAAAATTGTAAACTTAAGAATAACTTGGTGTTGCGTGGATCGAGGCAGAAGAGGATGGCGCGCTAATTTCAAATGGATGGTAGTAAATTTCCTTCAAATCATCCCATCAAAATCAGTGATTGTGTCAATCAGTTACCCCAGAAAGAAGGGTGCAATGGATGGTGTTCGTTTTTCATCACTGAGAGAATAGACTGTTGGAGGAGTGAGGTTGCCCAGCAATGCATGAGGTTATGCAGGTATGCTACTTGGGGGTGTGGTTGGATGCAAGAATGAGCTGGTCCCATCACATACAGGAATTATGCAAACGCCTCAGGAAATGTGCGTACATACGTGATGTTCAGTTCAGATTTTTAAATATTGATAATATGCTTGTATAATGCGTTTTATAAGTCTGTACTGGAGTATGCTAGGCTGTACTGGAGTATGCTTTTTGAGGAAGGAGGTAGGGGGGTATGAATTCCCGATTAAAGATCAATTTCATAAATTCAATTTATTGACCAACCTATATGGGGAAAATAATTATAAATAGAGATTTCATACAGTTGGTGGAGCTGATTGGAGTTAAAAATACTACTAAACCATTCCCTTACTTCAGAAAGATTACCTGATTCTTCTTGTACTTCTGTTTTTATTTATTTTTTTTTTTTTTTTTTAAAGCTGTTGTTACAGTCTACTTGATCTCAAACGTTCTTCTTGTATGATTGTGCAGTCCATTATTTATAGCTGTATTCGACATATGTCTACTGTAAAGTTCTTTAGGTGTATTATTATTGATAACTGATGAATAAATTTATTCGATCGTGTTACTAGTTACTTTGAGCTGGGCCACAACTTTGGTTTTTCGGCATACCCATTGGTTATTGAAACCCCCCCCCCCCCCCCCCTAGTGCTGCCGTGAATTGAGATTTAGTCTATAATGAGTTGAATCTAAATAAGAAAATCAAGGTGTTTAACTCAATGATTTTTGCAGTTCTTTGACAAACATTGCCCTTGGATAGTATTCAAAGAGAAACATCAACCAGCACCCTGATGGATTGACGAAGACATGATATTGATATCTCGACAAACTATATGATGTATAAGTATATATATATATATATATATGAGTAATTGAACAATACGCTAAAAATAAATGCCCAGAAACTTAAAATAAACGTAAAACACTTGGAAATAAACTATAAACGAACGGTGGTGGGAATTGCAAAAGCAAAATATTATCACAGAACTTTCAGTGAAAATAAACAATATAAAGACTTTTGGGAAATAATCTATTATCTAGAAATTAGTAAAACGGAGTTGATGGAAAATTCTTTTTGGATTGGACGCTTTAAACATAGCTCGAAAACCCTTCTAAGGCGGAAATTTTAAGAAGCTTTACCAGTTCCACCCCCTGGTGACTCATTCAAGATCTTTGTTCACACGGAAGACGAAGTTTAAAAAAGTTTGTTGGTCATAAAATCAAAATCCATTGGAGCGGACAAATGGAGTCCCAATAGTACTATTGCTAACGCTCTCCGATACCATCATTTTAATCTTAAAGCACATTTATAACGTTTCTCCAAGTACAGGTCTTCACCCAAACTTTGGAAAGACACATTAATTAAACCTATTTCCAAAGTAGAAAAGCTGACATCAGTCATAAAAATTCGTACAATTTCATTATTTCGTACCAGTACTTATATTAGGGAAAGAACTAGATAACAAATTGGTAAGTGAGCATGCATTACAGAACGTCCCTATGAATGTACTGTAGTTAGTTTTGGTGAGAAATAGTATAAGAGAAAAAATATATAGGTACCTGTATCATGATTTCTCGGAAATAATCCCTCCCCCCATTTTAACCATTTACTGATGGTAAATTTGGAACTTCCAAAGTTGCATAACTGGAGGTATGAAAATGAATGTGTCAGAAATGATAAGGAATTGTGTTAGGGTAAAGAAAAACCTTGTTCAAATTTAAATTAAGTGTATTGTGAAATTTCATACAACGTTAATGAACTAGAGTATGTAAATACATTTAAAAAATTAAAAATTAATACAATTAAAAATTGTCAGGATCGTTTTGAGACTTAAGCCAAATGAGTAGATAACCTCGCATTTTATAAAATTAGGCTGGCTCAAAATAGCCGAAATGAGAAAAATTGCAGTTGGCAGTGATGGTTTTTGGAATTTCGAAGTTTTGAAAACCCAACTATATATTTAAAGAATTAACATGGACGTCGAGTGTAAACATTAAAAATAAAAAATGTATTATTGCAAATTCCAAGTCAACAAACTACTATTAGGTGTTTATAACAGATCATTTATAGTGCAGCTGACAAAATTCTACAATGAGTCTGTAGATATGATATATATATATATATATATATATATATGCTGATGTGAAATTAAGAAACAAAAATGGAACTGAAAGGAACTTCACAAACTAAATTTTTCATATTTCGGCTAATTTGCCTTTTTCAAAAATAGAACTAACAATAAAGTAGGTGTTGGGAAATTTTACGTTGTCTCGAAATCCTAAAACTGGAGCCATGGAGTTGTCGTGGGGATGTATTGCACTGGATAGAATTTTCATCATCTAATATCGAGTCCTGGTGGCTCATAAGCTCTCAAGATATTACTGTGACCCTTTTCGGACTGGTGCGATTTACTCTTACTCTCACAAGACCAGGATCTCCGAGTGAGTCGTCATGCAATCACACATTTCGCTCCATTCAACGACTGCTTCGGGATAAAAGTCCTCCGAAAGATGAAGCCTGGTGAGAATAAGAGTAAATTGCAAGAAGGCTCACAGTAATATCTTGAGAGCTTATGAACCACCAGGACTCAATATTAGAAGATGAAAATTCCATTCAGTGCAATACATCCCCACGACAACTCCATGGCTCCAGTTTTAGGATTTCGTGACAACGTAAAATTTCCCAACACCTACTTTATTGTTAGCTCTATATTTGAAAAAGGCAAATTAGCCGAAATATAGAAAATTTAATTTGTGAAGTTCCTTTCCGTTTTATTTTTTGTTTCTTAATTTCGCATCAGTGTATTGTGCTCTCGTCGGGCCATTTAAACCACATTGACCCCCCTTCACACACACCCACTTCAAATTCCACCTCACCTCACCTCAACTAAATACGTCAAGTTCAATATGTCATTTGTTCGCCCAGGCGCATGCGTAAAATGTGCGTATCTTTCTGATTATATATATATATATATATATATATACTTGGCGCTTCACGCCTCGCCGGGGGGCTTCGCCCCCCTGGACCCCCCTAATCTATACTCGGCGCTTCGCGCCTCGCCGGATCTTTTTTCTTTTCTACTGCGTAGAAAACGAGGATAATTTGCTATTCAATTCTTAGCCTGAAAAAATTTGGATATAAAAAAAATGTTCAAGCCTGGCTGGGATTCGAACTCACGATGCGAAAAAAATGGATATAAAAAAATTTGGATATAAAAAATTTTCAAGCCTGGCTGGGATTCGAACCCACGAACTTGCGCTTCGCGTCACGGACGGTATAAAAAAAAATTGGGACGTTACAAAGAAAATTATTGGGGGTCGGCCTAAGAATTGCATAGCAATTTATATATATATATATATATATATATATATATATATATATATATATATATATTATATATATATATATATATATATATATATATATGAAGATGCATTAAAAACTAAGCTAAGGGATATATATATGTAAAATATAATTAGATATTTGGATGAATTAGATGATTTCGTGAACAAATTTTGAGATATAGGAACTATAGTTTAATACATGAACTATAGGTAAATATAGGAACGACAGTTTGATTTGCTTTAATTCTAAAAAGTTATTGTATTTAGCTAGTTTTGGAACCTAACGATTGTAACTATTATTGATCTATTTATTTTAAATGTATTTTATTTAAAAATTCAGATTTATGTAGTGATTGTAAATTATTGTAAGTGTAATTTGGTAAAATGCATTCAGGTTGGTGGAAGAGAGGGCTCAACGCCCTAACCCACACTGCTGATTGAATAAACCAATCAATTCTCACTCTCCCCTCCATCTCCCTCATTCTCCTTCCACCTTCCCTTCTCCCTTCCTCCTTCTCCTCTCCCTTCGTCAGAATGAGGAGAACATCCATCATTCAGCTATCTCCTCTTGTCTGGTGAAGCTAGCTCATTTTATATCGGGACTAAGGCTCTATTGTAATATACGTGCCCGAATAGACAACTCTGCGTTTGAAGTCCCCTATCTCATCCTGCCGGCAACTTTTGCTTCCGAGTCTACCTAAAGTTGGCGGGAGCCACTTTGTGGAGAAAAATAATTTTTGGTCTCCAAAATCAAAATTTCCACTCGCATTTTACGTTCTAGACCATGCTGAACAACTTTGTTTCCGTGTCTGTCTGTGTGTGTTTGTGTGTGTGTGTTTTTATGTGTGTGTCTGTGTGTGAGTGTCTGTCTGTCTGTCGTGTGTACGCAATCCTTGTAACAAGCTTATTTTCCACAGTTTACATCCGATTTGAATGAAATTTTCAGATAATGTGCGGGCTGGGGGGTAGACGGTCCCCTCTTAGTTTAATCGTTCATGACTCAACGACTCACTCTGCGCATGCGCTAACGTAAATTCTACCAAGCATTTTTCACGCCCTTGTCGTCCGATCTCGCTCAAACCTGGGTGATAGTTTCAGGATGACAATTTGATCATCCTATATCAATTTCGTAGTCGTAGTCGTATCATTCATAGCTACTGCGCATGTGGCAATATGAAATCCTCGAAAAAAACTTATTTTCCACAGCTTCCATCCGATCTGGATGAAATTTTCAGGGAATGTGCGGGCTAGAGGATATACGGTCCCTTGTCAGTTTCATTATTGCCACAAACATAAATTCCATTATGCTCCATCTTTTCACACTCTAGTAGTTCGATTTCGATTAAATTTGGATTTGAAGTTGGAAGAAAATGACTTGATTATCTCATATCAACTTCAACATGATTGTTTCATTAATAGCTACTGCGCATGTGTACTGCAAAATACTTGTAATGACCTAAATTTCCATAGTTTTCATCCAATTTTGACGAAATTGTCAGCAAATGCGTGGTTCAGGTTGTATATGGTTCTGCACCTATTTCATTGTTTTCAACTCATCAGATCATTCTGCGCTTGCACAAACGTAAATTACATTTAGCATCATTTTTTCGCTTCTTAATTGACCAACTATGACATTTCACGCTACTTCCTGATTTACTCTTTTCCGCTATGGAATATTTCAAGATCATTTAAAACTGTCCAATGATACCTATCATGTATAACATGAGACAGAAAACGCCACAGTTTTCAAGAGTGACACATTCCACACTTTTTGCGAGACCAAAGGCATTTTTCAAAAATTTATTGCACCTGGTCATACTGCAACAAATGGTCTGGCTGAACGTTCCATACAAACCCCGAAAAATCGGCTCAAAATTGCATCTACGGATAACTCTCCAATGGTGGAGAAAGTTCAACGAATCCTGATGAGGTACAGGGCCACTGAACTTGCTTGTGGTCAATCACCTGCCGAACTGAACTTATATCGCAAACTGAGAATTCGAATGGATGCCATATTCCCCTATGTGTCCCAAGATTCATCAATGATTGTTCCAAAGCACGATCTGTTCAAGAGGGGGAGAGAGTTCAAGTCCGAATGTTTATTAATAACAAACCTATGTGGCAGTTTGGGGAGGTAACAAAGAAGCTCGGAGAGCGACATTATTTGGTGTCCCTCGATTCATCAAGACGGGTCATTAAGCGACACATCAACCAATTGCGGTCGACTTTAATTCCCAAACCCAAGTGTGTCACTTTTTGGCCGACTCAGTCATACAACATCCCGATGGCTTCACATTTTCAAGTTCCACAGCGTGTGACTCAATCCTCAACTGGTATCTCAACTTCTGTGACAAGTCCTCCCAAAAGGCCTCTAATACCCCGAGTCCTCCAGCTGAAGAAAATCAAGGAAGACCACAACGACAACGACGGCCACCTACGAGGTTAAACGATTGCGTTCTCTACTGACAGTAGTGTGCATTCCATATAGTGGGGGAGATTGTAATAACTCTAACATTATTTATAAACATATGATCAAGTGTTTGTGTAACTAAGGATTTTGTGTTTACTCAGGTAATTGATTTCTAGTTTCACTTTTAGAAAATAGATATCGTACAAGTTCTTCCGAGATTGACACATTTTTATTATTTCAAAGACATTAAGGTGGTCGTCCACTAGGTCGACAGAGCGGCGCGGCGCGGCACGACGTGACGCGACGCCAAAATCTTTCTCTAGAAATATAATGTAAATAAATGGCAGTCCGTCCACTAGGTCGACAGCGCGGCGCGGCGCGGGTGAGTCGAAAATTTTTCGCTCTCGACCGCTCTCCAAACTTCTGGAACGCGGCGCGGCGCGACGCCAAAACATTTCGCACCGCCCCATCGACCTAGTGCCATTTTCGACCTGGGCCATTTTCGTAAGCGTTCGTGCATAAAATATTATATATATGGAAAATTATGTGCAAATTTTATGCAGAAAAATGTACTTAAATTTCATTAAAATGTGCTAAAAAATCTATAAAAACTCCAAAAAACTCCACGCAGAATATTGTTTAGAACGGGTTTCTGGCCATAAAATTGGTAGTTAACAATTTCTGCTCCCACAAGGTCCTTAATTTTCAAAACAGTGTAACATATTATACCTATTACGATAATTTACGAAAATTCGCTCATACGATCATGCTGCATGACTGGAAGTTTTTAGCACTTTCTTGGTTATTTCTCTAATAGATGGTTGGCTCGTCGAAATGTAGTGTCTAGCTTCACTATCTGTGGATATTTCATTTCATGAAGCTCAAAACTTTTCTAGAGACATCCTGAAATATTGGACGAATTTCCTTTCATCGCTCAATAAATCATGGAAATGACGGATCGAAAAATGAAATCCGCCCCATAGTGGACGAACCTCAAGATTTTGGCGTCGCGTCGCGTCGCGCCGCGCCGCTCTGTCGACCTAGAAGGTACACACCCAACTTGGCAGACGTTTTTGCAATATTGTTGATGCTTCCTCTCAGCTGACACAAATCCAAAATGTCCAGTTGATTGGGAAGACCATAATATATCTAGTAGACAAGGAACCATAATTGATGGCCTGAAAAATTCTCCCTTGCGAATATTTTTGACAGGTGCGAATCTAACAAGGTGCCTTCATATTTCGTCTACGTAATTGATATGCTAGCTGAGGGTGTGCCAATTTCGGCAGACTCACTTTCATGGCAAATCATGTATTGGTTAGCTCCCGGATTTTGCGCCCTAGAAAACACCCGACCGCAAATTATCTGCTCAATCCTCCAAATGGTTTGGACAAAAAACCAATAGGAAGAATTTGAATTTACATAATAGGTGAGACCCCCCCTTTGCAGGTGTGTTGCTACCCATAAACTTTTGATACCTCGACAGAGTTTGAAGTCATGTCTTTACCTTCCTTGAGAGAGAAGCTCTTTAGACACTGCCTTTACCAACTGCGCTATCGAGTATTGTGTGAAACGATCGACCGATACAAAGCAAGTTCTTCAGCACCAGTATGGAAAATTACATACAACTATTGTACTATAGTTGGAGAAAACTATACCAATTTACAAAGTTTCGTTATACGAAGTGCGGTTCCTAAACACCTCGTCGTTATACAATGTAGAACGAATTGCATGTTAAAGTGGCTTTTTATTGTGGGCGAGTTCAACTATGAGTATGTGCTTGCTCCGAAGAACAATGACCAACTTTGGAAAGGTAAACTTTGTTCACAGTTGAGACGAAGTACAATGGCAGATATTTACTATACAACGCTATAAAATATTACATATTTTGGGCGACGGTTAATCACTTAATCTACGAGTTGGTGCCCTAATAGGTTAGTTCTGAACTACGTGCATTGTAAAAGCCCATCACTAATTCATAGGTTCTGTTTTTTATTACTACATACTTTCTATTATTAAACCTCCAAATATTACAAATAACTCTCCTGAGGAGTGAGATAAAAATCCCATCCTTGCGCCAAAAAATCGAGCTTTCCAAACGAAAGGATGAGTTTGTTGACCAACACTTTTTGAGCACATAAATTGGTCAAATTTAAAAATAATATATACTTAAAAAATCACTAAAAATGGGTAAAATCGGCCAAAAGTCGTTTACTTTATAATTTTTAGTAGAGTTTTAATCAAAACCAAATTATCAGCGATTAACTTGGACATTAAAAAAATTTTGCACAAAATTATGCTGAAAAATGTACTTAAATTTTATTGAATTTGCTAAAAAAAATCTATAAAACTGAAGAAAAAAAAATCCTAAATATTTTTTCAATCACCGAATTTTATTAACTACGAGTTTTTTTCTTTTTTTGTCATAAAATTGATTTTTTTACAATTTCTGTCAGCTGAAATTGCTCAAATTTAACATATTATAATACGATAGATGATTTAAGATAATTCGCTCATCCGATCATGCTGAATGACTGGAACTTTTGTGATCTTTTTCTTTTAGCGAAGCTTTGTAGAAAATGAAGATAATGCAATGGCTCCAAAAATTTTAAAATCAAAATTTTAGAGTATGGTCTTCACTGAAATCCGTTTTGAGACATTCTGAAACGAATCCTAGAGTTTAATGTTTTTTCATATATATATATATATATATATATATATATATATATGGGAAAAAATGGTGAAATCAAACATCCACTCTATAGGTCAATTGCTACTCCCCATAATATTTTCGCTTCGAAGTGATACAGAATATCCATAGAACAATAACAGTACCAGTTAACAATACGACTTGAGGCATTCTGGCAGTGACTCAAGTATTTCATGGTGCAATGCAATGCATGCTCTGTCTCTTTGAATTTAACCTGTTTATACGTTACACTACCCCATCCAAAGCCAAAAAAGTAAAAACGCGTGATAGCGCATACAATTTTGGAATTTTGAAACTAATCAGGTTATATTCAAGTTGGTGGCAAGAAACTATGGAATTACAGGTAATAGGTACTTAGCGTTGGAGTAGATTCACCTGCGTAGCTCGCTGCCAAAAGGTGACATTTATGGTTTCATAAAAAAGCTTTTGGAAGAAGAATTTCGTAGTGCTTTTGATAGAACTATGCAGAGGGTATTAAAATTCCATTGCGTAAAAGCCACCAGCTTGCACTGCCTTCTTATTTAGGATTTTCACGTGACATCTATTTTGCGAATAGGAGTAGTGGTACAACCCTATCTATTCGAAATTTGAAACCGTATTTTGATATTGCTGTTACTTCATTTTGAATTTTAGTGAGGTTTTAGTTTAGATATGGTAACAGCATGTAACGGCATTTTTTTTCTTTGTATAAAATACTTAAAAATCGAATTGAAAAATCCCCTCTCACTTTTTATTAATTCAAAAAAAATGAAAAAATAAATAAAGTAACATGAACAAATAGATAATAATAATAAAATAAATAAAAATAACCCTAAGCCTTCAACGGATAAAATATTAACAGGGTTTATCATAGTATTTATGATACAATGATACGGCAAAGTACTTGGTCTAGTTGTAGGTATTCTTGGCTTTCATGATAACGAATTGGTATTGAAATGAAAGGCAATTTTGAAAATTACGCCGACCCTGCTCCGTGGGACTCAGGGACCAAGGTAAATATTTTAGAGGTATTCAACAATATTTCAAGAGCACGCTCAAATTCATTCATAAACACTTTTGCGTGAAAAGTACTGTGTAAGTAACGTGACTTGGTTGTGTAACTGATGGAATTATTTTAATTCCTAGGATTTACAAGTTCTCATCCAAATTTGATTCTAATGCCTATGTGCTCTTTAGACATTATTTATTAAATTCAGTAACTAAAATAAACAAACTCATGGTATATATACGGACAAAAGGCAATCATGAGTCATACATTGGAGAAAACCCAGGAAGTAGAGTAGGATCCCCCACACGGCCTGAAATCTCATCAGATGAGGCTTCCCGACTCAAGGCCACGGTATACAAGCAGCTTCCCTGCCCTTGACTTCAGTCTATTCTAATAATTCGTTCAGCCTTAAGCCTGTCTATATCAATCCTGTTCAAAACCTACATTATTCAATTCCAGTCAGTTTTATTGTAAAACCCGTGGTGATTGAAACGGTCATTCTCACAAAAACGTGCAATTCAAGGTAGACTTCATAAATTTTTAAATGTTCACATAAACTCCTGAAAAAATTCATACAAGTTCTTTGACGCATTTATGATGAAGTAGAACCGTCACCAGCGCATCAGTAACTGTAATAATTGAATAAAAATATAAATATAAAATGTAAATGTGAGAGACTGACGTTTAAGGGTGGGACTGACTTTATTGATGTAAGGGACTGACCCAAAGAGGAAGTTCTTCTGTTTTTACATTTTGTTGAAAATTATTTTCATTATCTTATCAATCAATCGATGTTGTAATTATTACTGTAAATATCAAGTCAATGTACGTACTTATTTGAGTTGTTACTGTTTGTTATTTGGGTGTCAGGAGTTGAATGTTTGAGCGTAGACGTTCCTTATATGTAGTAAACATATTGGTAAGTAGTGCATGCATTACAGGAACGTCCCTATGAAAGGATTGTACATAATTTTGGTGAGAGTTAAAATAAGACAACAAAAATATGATGACTTCTCGAAATTACCCTTCCCCCCGATTTGCCTTCATCACCAACAGTAAATTTCCATCACACAAATATTTCTGCATGAAATTTGAAACTCCTTTCATATTTTCCAAAACAAGACCGAATTCTTGAATGAACAAAAAATGAAAACGGAAATCTGACAAAAATAGTTAAAATATCATGATTTATTACTATCACCCCCTCAATAGTAGTTTGGTTACAATTCTACCTTGGTACACTTCGCTACAGCATATTTTGGTTGCATCGCTATTCCAATTAGCTGCAAAGCTCTCCCAGTTGATTACATTGGTTCACGATTCGTAATAATTATACTATTCACACCCAGAGGGACCTCGGGATGAATTTTATCGAAATTAGCTACAGAACTTGCTCAGCTGATCATTGGAGGGGGGGGGGGGGGGTTATGTAAATTAATCTCGATGTGGGAAATTTTAACTGAGTTGACAAACGGCGCCATCTTCGCATTAGAGAACTTCTCGACTCTGTAAGCCTGCAAAAAGGCCGCAATGTTTTGCCGTGGATTATTTCTCCAGGTAAAAAGTTTACAACATGAGATTAAGTGTATTTACACTGAGATGTTGGTGTTTCCTCGTCTTATATCACTTTGTAATTGGTTGATTTTTTTTTTTTTTTTTTATCATTCAAGTATTGAATATGAATATAATATAATGAATGAGTTTAGTGATCCCTAATGTTGAAGTGAAGAAAATATGAACTTTTATTTCATTTTGAACCCCTGGCGGTTCTGGCTGTGATGCCTGAAATTGAGTATGTTAGTTTACAACTGCTGTTGTAATTAAAATCTAACACACCGCAACAGCCCCCGTTCTAAAATTCAGTCTATCAAATTGAATATGAACGAAATTAGCTACAGAGGTCACTCCGATGATTATAGTGGTTCACCTGTTGTAATTATACTCTAACACACCACAACAGCCTCTGTTCTATAATTCAGCCCCCCAAATTGAATATGAACGAAATTATAGCTACAGAGCTCACTCCGATGATTATAGTGGTTCACCTGCTGTAATTATTCTGTAACACACCACAACAGCCCCCGTTCTAAAATTCAGCTTATCAAATTGAATATGAACGAAATTAGCTACAGAGGTCACTCCGATGATTATAGTGGTTCACCTGTTGTAATTATACTCTAACACACCACAACAGCCTCTGTTCTATAATTCAGCCCCCCAAATTGAATATGACCGAAATTATAGCTACAGAGAACACTCAAATTATTATAGTGGTTCACCTGTTATAATTATACTCTAACACACCACAACAGCCCCCGTTCTAAAATACTGTAACACATCACAACAGCCCCCTTTCTAAAATGCAGCCCCAAAGTGAATATAAACGAATTATAGCTACAGAGCCCACTCCGATGATTACAGTGGTTCACCTGTTGTAATTATACTCTAACACACCACAACAGCCCTCCGATACAAAATTCAGCCCCCTCAAATTGAATATGAACGAAATTAGCTACAAAGCTCACTCTGATCATTATAGTGGTGCCTACCTACGCAGAGGTACACTACCACACCCAGAGACTCCTTGTTCAGAAGTTCATTGTCTCAAGTTGAATAGGAACAAAACGAGCCACAGAGTCCACACAGCTGATTTTACTGTTTTTTTTTTTTTTTTTATGTTGTACGTAATTAACTGTACCACGCCCAGTTAAGTTCCAAAGTTCAGCAATTTAAGTTAAATAAGAGCCAAATCAGCTACAGAGCTCACTATGAATCAACAAGCTCATCAAGCGGCAATCATACTCAACTATACCCGGCGGGGCCCCGTTCTTAAGTCCTCCCTTCACCATAAAAATTTAAATAAGTAATTTAAAAAGATATTTATACGGAGTGATTCATTGGTAGCTTGAACCGAAACGTTGAGTGAAACAAGACCAGAAATGGAGTAGAATCCCACCAACCGCGTCTGTTATCTCAATCCGTTGCAAAGATATGATTTTCAAAAGATTTCCTTGAGGAAACCACGTTTTTTGACATAAAATCCCTCATTTCTCCCATTTAAATCAACTTTTCTTATTGACAACATTTTCGGATTTTGCTTTGATTTTCATTGAGAAGAATCGATAAAAACATCTTTATTTAACACAAAAAATACATATTTATTTAACAGAAAAAATGTTTAAAATTAACAACTCCCTCCAAATTAATCATAAAGTACGGCAAAGTTCACAAAAACCGCTTCCTTTGAAACTATTTTTACCCATTTAGTCAATTTTACATTCACATTGCTAAATAGAAAAGAAAATTATGTTTTAATGTTGATTAAAGTGGTTTTTTCAATGAAACGTTGGTTTTCTAGAAAAATGACACTGCGAAAACCTACGAGTTTGGCGTCAGGTTCTTCGTATGTTTTCATCCAGATTCCTTTATTAACACTTTCAGATATCTCCAACTCCATTATAATCGAGTTTTGCTCTTTAAATAACTAGTTTAACCTCTGAAAACGCATACAAATGAGCGTAACAAATAAACTTTAAATTAGTAAGTTTAAGGCTAAAACTCGGAATTGGAAAGTTCTGCATATGATACTTTCGATTCAGCGTGGAAGAATAAGTGAAAACCGACCCCGATCTGGTTAGTACATGGATGGTCATCAAAAAAACCTCAATTCCTTTAAAAAAAAAAAGTGCTTCGAGGTTGAAACATAATTCTCTCCCCCAATTCTCTCCCCAATTTTTCGAAAAAGACCTCAATTCTTAAAATAAAAATGCTTCAACGTTGAAACATAATTCTCTCCCCCATTTTTCAAAAAGGACCTCAATTCCTAAAAAAAATGCTTCAACGTTGAAACATAATTCTCTCCCCCATTTTTCAAAAAGGACCTCAATTCCTAATAAAAATGCTTCAACGTTGAAACATAATTCTTTCCCCCAAAAAGCACACTTCCTTCATCCTTAGAGCGAGCGTCGGGCAAGCCTGGGCGCCCCCCCTACACCTTTTATTTATGTATTTAATTAGAAATATAATGGTTTGCCCCCTCTGATTCCCTAGAGAGGAGTTTTGTAAAACAAATGAATAAAAATTTGTGTATGTGTAAGATGAACAATGCATAGGTAAGATAGATTCTAGTTAAAAATGCCTTCACTTCAGATTGAAATTTCATTAATAATCCCTAATTTCCAAATCGGTGTTGATGTTCTTTCTATCACTTGAAGATTTCGCTCTCCATTGTTTCTTGCCCTGTTTTCTAAAAATTAAGGGAGATGAAGGAGGCGGAATTCTGATTTGTATTCACTTCTAACTCAGTATATGGAGGATTCTAGTCTATGAAAGAAGTAAGAAGTTACTTCGTTCATAGTGCTTGAGAAGGTTTTTTCCATCTACTAAAAATTCATTCTCAATCAAGACGGCTTGCTTCCCGTCTTTTCTTGCTTGGAACAACTTGGGCAGGAGACGTCTGTTGTAGAACCCAGATGTATTAAACTGGGATCCTTTGAACTTGTAAATGTTCTGGCGTACTTTATATTTAGAGAAATTATTCGCACAATGAATGTGGACAGGTCTACTTCTAAAAGGGTGGATGGTGCCTAAACGTCTTACACCTATAACTTCATTACCCTCCAGAACGCAATTTAATTTCGTTCTGAAAAGGTTCAACACCTTCCTTTCGAGTAGGTATAATGTTTTCAATCCCTTCTAGAACGTTATGATGAATAAGCTTGTTTCTGTTGTCCTGTGTCAGTTCTGTTTAATGTGTTTTACACATAACGTTTGGTTTTCTTATATATACTGTCAATTCTCCTATTAATTCTTTCTATGAGCTAGCCAATTTCTTGGCTGTTAAAAATAGTTTGTGACAGAAACGCGCTGTGAATTAAAAAGCTGTGAGTACCGTCAAAATAAGTGGCACTTTTGTAGTTTTGTTGTGATTACGCCATGGCTTTCAATTAACTGTATCTCAGGAATCGACATTCTCGTAGTAGCGATCATTCGATGCAACACCGGTCGGCCCTTCGAGCGCTGCTGACTAAGGTATAAGATCATCGGCCAAGTAGGTAACTAATTCTTCCCTTCGGTAAACCAACAAATTACCAACCATACTTGCGAAAAACGACTTCATTTTTTCAGAAATCTACCCGTTATATTTTGAAAAATTTTTCTTGCTGAAAGTTAATAAAAAAAACGTTACCATAAGAAATAAAAATTAAAACTACATTCACTATACAACAGTATAGTTCACTGTATAATTAATGCTTATCGCGGAGCTTGCAAAAAACGTGATCTCAGCTCGGCTACCTAACTGGAAATCAAAACATATGTCGCCTACTTTGCTTAGGCTAGACAATAATTGTGTACCTAGTTGAAAATTTTCAAAACTCTGATTTCCAATACGAACTTTGCATACTCTCAGAATGCCTAGGTGAAGTGTACCAGAAAGGAAATTCCTGTAGCCGTCCTGTAGGATTGCCATAATATTGAAGAGGCCTCTCTCAAGAGGCCTATCTGTTGATTAAGTTGACGTCTATTATTGAAGACATTGGTCTTAGACGTTTGATTGGTTCTGGGTGGTTGATTCCTAGCCTGTTGACAGGCTTGTCTTCACGCTAATGTGACGTCTCTCGAGAGAAGCCTGTCTGTTAGTTATTGACGTCTGTACTTGGCTTGGGGATGTCGTCCAGTTTACTGGATCAGACGGAAGCTTCCTCTGGGGGCATTCAACTACAGTGCTGAGAAAGTAGTGTGAAGGAAGAAGAGAGGGAATAAGACATTGTGAGAAGTCAAGGTAAAGTATTCAGATGATTCTTTTCAAAAACCGGAGTCAGAACAATACATATGACCCATATACATTCAAAAGGAAACATCAAATAGCACAAAAACTACTAGGGTACAGAACTTACATCTGAAAGTTCATTTTGGGCAGCTGAAAGAAGCAGGAGCAGTATCAACAGCCTGATAAATAATTGTTAATAAATACATGGAGGAAATATATTGCATTCACGCTGAAATTGTACAGGGAATACTACTATCAGAAGAATTATCTGCAAGGAACCGGAAACAGTTCAAACCTAGACTACGAAAAACGAGTTGGGGTCTATTTTCCGAGTGATCCCGGTCAGTGGTTCCACCCACCGGAGGAATGATTACGGGGGGGAGGTAAACGACGCAACACATCCATTGACCTGTGGGTTATTTCCGGAAATTTACCAGTTGTTCCGCTGACCAGGTTCTTCGCGAAGTTTGAAAAACCGGTTGTCTAATATATTGTACTTTACATCGTTCTTATTCATAGGTATATTATTTTTTTTTTATAGGCTTAAAAAGAATCACATTGTGGTGGTAACAGTTTTTCCCACCAAATAAATAAGGTCAAAACTTGCCTAGATATCGTAAAAAATACAAATGGAAACCTTACAGAATCCGATTTCCGGTGGTTTGACAATGACTGGCATCATTGACGATGACGACGTACTGTCGTCAAAGACAAATTTGAAGCATTTATAGTGGTTTCAGTCAGTTCTGTGTGCCGATAACCATTGAAAACAATACCTAACTAGATTTTCGGTTTATTTACGACAATCGTCACCAAAAACGATACAACCGATTTCGGATGCTTAAGGGGGTTAGGGGAAGGTTTAAAAAAAAATTGTTTTTTTTTTCTCTCCCTATAAACATAACCTTCTTATTCTTCTTCACATTGGTTCGATTATGTTTGGTATCGATGTATCGAATTGGTGAAGTTGATTTTTCATAGTTAGGTTCATGCTATCTCTTCATATCAACACCAATATTAAATTGGAGAATTTGTTCTGAATGTAATTGGGAATAATTAGTGAAAGCCAGTGAACTTTAAAATAATGTGATAAGTCAGACAATGGGGCGAATTTGAATGGAAACGTGATTTTTTTCCGATAAAATAAGGTGATTTCTTTTGACGATTGGGCGCCCGAAAATGCTTCAATCAGTAAATAATGCAGCTTTTTGGATAGTAAATTTTTAGAACAAATCCAGTGATATATAACAAAGTGAAATTATTTGTGTTTAAAGTGGTCAAATATTGAGTTTATGTAGAAGGGTACAACTTCGTGGTGCGCCGGGAAGTAAGCCTTCCTAACCCCCTTAAAGAATCTCTGTATCAAAATTCATGTTGGTAGGTCCAAAATCGCAGCCTGTAGCACGGAACACATGCGCGCATACACGCTGACAAGTGTTGGCAGAGACAAAGTAGAGACTTAATTCGTTCGTCAAATACTGGAAACTTTTTGGTCCACTGGACATTTGGTCACAAAGTTTGAGAAACTGGTTAGGTATCTAGTACCTATATTGTACTTGACTTCAATCCTCATTCACGATTCTACATGTCAGAAATATTATCAAACATGATACAAAGTTCGATTTTTGGTTATTTGACAATGACTGACGTCAGTGATGACAATGACGTGTTATTGTCGTCAAGGACAAATCCTAAAGCTTTTATCGTGGTTTCAGTGGATTCTGTGTGGCGAAAACTATTGAAAACGATACCAAACTCGATTTTCGGATAATCAAGTTTGTCAAATTCGATTTTCGTGGCTGACAACAAGTTCCTGTTATCGGATCGTCACCAAAAACAGAACAGCCGACTCCAGAGGCCCATTTCGTAAAACAATAAGTTACAAATCTACAAGTTAACAAGTACAGGTACTTGTAATGCACGGTAAACTAGAGCAAGTAATTCACCAAAACAAAGAGCACAACTGTAGAAAAGTTACACTTGTAGAAGCTAAGTTTACAAGTGTAGCAGAAAATAAAATGGCGTGTGGGAACTAACGTAATGAACAACGTCAAGCGGGATGCCGAAATTAGAGTTTTATCAGCGAATCATAATGTAAAAACGGTTCTA
This sequence comes from Adelphocoris suturalis, assembly GCA_030762985.1. Lineage (NCBI taxonomy): Eukaryota > Metazoa > Arthropoda > Insecta > Hemiptera > Miridae > Adelphocoris > Adelphocoris suturalis. The sequence continues at coordinate 80,104,017 of CM061045.1, read as the reverse complement.
AGTACACGATAATATGTTTATCGTACATGACTAAGTGTAATGACTGGAAGACAGACAAATTATGAACTGAAAAGTGGAAAAAATGTGTACCTATTTGAATTCAACTTATTCTGATGGCTGGCATTATCGGATTTTTCCTCTTCATTCAGCGGAAATGATTAATCAATTCATCAAGTCTTAATGCTTCTGGGTTAGGAATGTCATGTGGAACTTCGAAATTATCTTTTTGTTCTTTCATGATTGGGAGATCCTCAATACCCGATCAGGAAAAGTTGCACAGGTTCGCGCAGCATTGAATCCCATCTCATCCCAAATCTCTCGTTAAACTCAAAAATACCCACGAAAAAAGCGTTCATTCGTGACCGAAAAAATCTAAGGCGTCTTCTACGCTGAATGCTTCTTTCTTGTCTGTATTCTTCAGCAGAAGATGATTTCCCCCTTATTAAACACCGAAAAATGGTCAACTCGCAACGCTGGAAAATAATAAGTTTACAGGTGAACGGACGTAGGTTAAAAATCGCCCAGTTTTTACGACTGTAAAACAATGAATTGTACAAAATGGTGTGGAAAAACTTGTAACTTGTCCAAATTCGACTGTACATTTGTTAATTTTCACTGTGCATTACAGGTCTACACTTGTACCTTTATGAAACGCTTGCACACTCATTTTTTTACAACTTGGACATAAAATCGGCTTGTAACTTGCCACTTGTTGCTTTATGGAATAGTCCCCAGATGTCTAAGAGTCTACCTACCAATTTTCAGGTTGCTAGCTCCGAAATTGGTGCTGTAGCCTGGGACATACACGCACGTATAATCTCTGCCAAATACAAGCCTAGTCAAGGTACAGACTCACTTCGATCGTCAATTATTGTAAATTATCAATCAAAAAACACTAAGGCAATATGTCAAGGATCACATCTTGGAGGTGATGAACACAAAACCAAGAGTGTAATAGCGAAGAAGAAAAATTAGGACGGTATTGGACAATTTCGAGCTAGAGAAACAATTAATGGCGCACGGTGTGGAAAATCGTTGTCTTGACCTAGGAGATTGTTAGAAGGGAGAGTCGCAGAGGTTGCGAAGGCACGAGAAGGGCATGGAGCTGGATTAATTATTTTCTCTTGATCGTCTCATCCTAAATGAAGCTCCGATGCTCCTAAAGATCCACCTCAAGCGTCCTTACAAAGCTCTACCTATCTACTTCAAGACGGTCTTCTCATTGGAGGTCTCAGATAACCACTTCTGTCTTAAGCAAAAACCAGTCTTACAACCGGTCAAATAACGACGATTCACATTTCGTGGATCAAGATGAGTCCTGCCTTTAGACCTGTATAAACGATATCAAATTAGTGAAATATACATTGAAAACTATCTCATTAATTTTAACATGAACTGCAACTTTTAAGTATGTATCCACGTAAAATTAACAGTGTAGTCACTTGAAGGTGTCATCTGAAGGATCATTTCATTCCACAGTCTACCATTCTAGAGAACCCATTCTGTTTATTTTAGGAAATGAACATTTCAATTTGAACTTTCCTTCAATCTACACGGCCAGTTACCCTTCGAGTCCCACTCCGTTCGCAATGTTTTTTTACCACCCTCCTTCATTTTATATCGAACCAAAATGCATTTTCCTAACTTTTTAAGCTCTCCGAAGGGTTTTACATGTTTTTCGAGCAATATAAACCCCATTGCTAGTTGCTTATTTCAAATATCAAAAAATTAGTTTTGCGCATGCGCAATAGTAATTTACTAAACGCGATATAATCCATAGGGAATCGGCCTTGAACATAATATATACAGGGTGGAACCGGATAAGTGACGTTTTTTTTTTTTTTTTTTTTGTAAGTCTGCTTCAGAAATGTAATAAAATGCCGCTAACCGCATATTGTTATCGCAATCCGTAGGTAGGTACTCGAAATATGGTTTTTAAAAGTTTTTTCTGGAAAACCTTGTTTTTTCTATTTAAACTCAAATTTCTCCACATTGCCTCATTTAATATTAATTTTTGACTTCACTTTCGGAATCAGCGTTAAATTTTCTATAATAACAGTGTGCTTGGGTTCTTAAAAGTACCATGCTAAGACCTTCAAATCAGCTCAAACATAGATGATTTTGAAAAAATCAAATTGGTGAAAATCTTTAAAACTTTACTACTCTTCCAAAAAAAATCTTGGAAACTGGAAAATGTAATGAAGACTGCTTCGTCTAATACTCTTTCTAACGGTATAGTCAATTTAACTTTTACTTTGTTATTTAGGGGAGAAAATTGTGTTTGTATTATTGAAAAAAAGTGGTTTTTTTCCATCAAATCGATGGTTTTCTTGAAAAATGACCCTCCATGACCCAAGCGTATGAGGTCGGTTTCTACACATGTTTTACGCTGGATCGAATGGTATCGCTTGCAGATCTCTCCAACTTCGTTATAATCGATTATTACAATTTAACTAACTACTTTTACCCTATAACACACGTACATTTAAGCGTAACGAACAAACTAAAAATTTGTGAGTTTAAGTGTAAATCTCGATTATAACGGAGTTTGAGAGATCTACAAATGTTACTGTTTGATTCAGCGTAAAAAAAATGTATAGAAAGTCTTCAGGATGAGACTTTTTAAGAACCCAACTACACTATTCTTATAGAAAATTCAACGCTAATCCGAAAATGAGGTCAAAGGCTAAAATTAATGAGGCAAAGTGGGGACATTGGGCATGGTTTCCCTGAAAAAGCCTTTGAAAAATCATATCTCGAGTACGGATTGAGATGAAAATATGCGGCATTTTACTACATTTTGACGGAGACTAACACTTCACTTATCCAGTTCCATCCTATATATCTATCTACTCCCCAAGTTTGAACGAAATCGGAGTAATAGATGATGAGAAATTTACGTCACAATAAATTAACTTTGCACATAATTACAGACTACTATTTATGTGACGGCAATGAAAATTATAAGGGACTGTCTAGAAGCTATCCCGCGCAATCCCTGAAAATTTGATCAAAATCGTTCCATTAGACGTTTCGCCTGTGTCAATCGGTATTAGTTTTGCGCATGAGCAATGGTTATTACTCTACCAATCGCGATATAATAAATTTATAGGGAATTTTTCTAGAACAAATACCTACTCAAATACCTGTTGATTCGAAGGCTTTGAAAATTATAAGGGACCGTCTAGGAGCTTACTCGCACAATCACTGAAAATTGGTATAGTTTTGGGCGTTATAAGGATTTACCACAGACAGACAGAGAGACCATCAGACAGACAGGCACGAAACCAAAATTTATTAGCAAGCTCTGAAACGCAAAAAGCAAGTGGAAATTTTGATTTTGGAGGACAACAATTTTTTCGACTTTAATCACGAACATGAAGTTTTGCTTTGGTAGTGAGGAAGCGAAACTCCCTGTAGACGTGAAACTTAGAACCTCCTTTTCCGTCGAAGTCAGTTCAAAATATATGTGCTACCTTAGATGTGAGTAATGTTGACTTGAAGTAAAGTAATCATGATCCAGCACTTAGAACCAATACAATATGCAAACAGAGTAGCTTTATAGTTCTAGAAGGAAAGTTCGGCTTGAGTGAAACTCGGTAGCAGTCAACTCAGCGCCGTACCTCTACCAAATATTTCCAACTAGGTATTAATACAGCGCTGACTGAGGGAACATATTGCCTTAAACTATCCACAAGTTTGATAGCCATGTAGGAGCGTGTGTATGTTTGCTGAGCCATTAAGTTGTCTGAATGCCGTTCGCATGAATCGAAATTGCTGATAACCGTCCGATTTCTGTCAACTTATCATAGAACCCATGACGCAAATTAATAGAGCCCGCTTCTAGAAGTGGCAGTCGATTCCGGGATGTTATACATCTCTCACTGAAATGACATGAACATCAAATAGTTACTGTATGCATGATGGAGCCAACCTAATCAATAGTTTTCCCGTTCTATCTATAAATTCCGCGAATCCAATCTGCCCTCACCACTGATTGCACAAACGATCCCTGCATTGTTGCAGTTGAGATGGCGAACAGTATGCTTCGCCCATTGTACTTAAGGCCCTACACTACGATGATGCCAAAGTCAGCAACCTTTTAGTCGTAAGTTAGAATTATGATTACACTTCCAACTTTCATTCAATTAACAATAATTTTTAATAGATTATAATGAAGTTTGCCTATTCTGGAGCTTAAACTCTTTGAAAGCTACCTGATTCTCTCCAAATGATTCATGAGTTAGGAAAATATTGGGTTATCAATCATCTATTGATAGTGAGTAATTAGAAATTTGAGAAAAAATTATTAAATAACTTCTTTTTTTTTAATAATGAATTAAAGCTTTCAAAGTACGTCAGAGTATAATGTCAGGGAGAAAATTGAATTCCGCTTGTACACAACCTTAATCTAATTTCTGCCTTCAACTCTGCCTAGGTAGCGGATGAATTGTTATAACTACTGAGAGATGTAAATAAAAAGTCCTACAAATTATTTATGTGAGTGAATGAATAAATAAATTGTACTTTTTAACATACATACTATTCAAATAAGTAGGTTTTCAAAGGGAGGCTTGTGGTCATTCCCGTCTAATCAGGGAGAGCGCGACTACACTGCGATGCTTCGTTGGGGGAACGTTCTGTTCCCAAGTTCCTGTAGTGGCAATTCGGGAAACAACTAGGTCCTACAACCCTGGAAGGATATCCCAGAAATGTATCGTCATACTCCTTCAATTATATTTACTGAGCGGATTTAACGAGGGAGCCCAGCCCATTCGTATTAATTCGATGTCAAATTAATTGTATTCTACAACATAGATTAATTATTTTCAATAATAAAATCGTGATCTCTTCCCTTCTCTGATCTTTTGAATTCTCTTAGAAATTCTCTGAGAGAAAAAAATGTAAACCCCACCCTTCCCCTCAAAATTTGTTGGTTTACTTTTCAACGGCAGCACCTCATCGGCACAGTATCAATCGATTCCAAGTGGTAATGTTTACTGATGGTGAAATGCAAAAATAAATCAACATTTCGAGGAGTTTAGTAATGAAAAGGTGATTATTTGGCTGATTTAAATAGCTAATATTTTTATGTATTGAGTAGGACCACTTGGGTTTCAGTACGTCCATCCGTTCGCTCCGCATACCTTCTTAATGTACTTTGGGTGTGGAAAGACCAAGCTTGCAAATCTTTCATATTCCTCGAAAAGGTTAGTATAGCATAGTAGTTATCATAATAGCCTGTCACGTGGGAGAAAAACCTATATTAGCGAATATTCGTGGAAAATGAAACTATTGCAATGTCTCCAAAAATTTTGAAAATTTCCTCGATTGAAATCCATTTTGATGCATTCTGATACGAATCAAAGCTTATTCATACGTATATATATTATATATATATACGTCATTAGGATTATGGTTTTAGGATTGGACTTCTGAAGATCCAGAGAACAATATTCTTATAGGAAATTTACGGTCGTTTTCAGAGATGTGGTCAAAAGTTGAAAAAAGTGTATCGATAGTGGAAAAAATGAGGTTTTTATGGTCTAAAACGTGTTTTTGTCGAGAAAACTTTAAAAAATCACACCTTGGCAACGGATTGAGATAAAAAAGTGCGGTTAGTGACATTCTACCCCATTTTGGATCCAGCTTAACCTAATTTTTTTTTTTTTTTTTTTCGCTTTTGTCCTGAATCACCCTGTATATATATATATATATATATATATATATATATATATATATATATATATATATATATTTTACATGAAGATAAGTTGCCTTTCCTAACACTAAAATGCTGATGTGACCTTCACCCACACTAAGACAACCAGAGTTTATTAAAGGGACCCGTCGGCTCAAAGCTTCAGTTCCTCTCATGACTCAGTCCCTGTGCGTTCATTCCTTGCTGTCATATTTCCCGAATAAAAGTGTAGCTTTTTTTAAAAGCCCTTTTTCTTCTAACTCCCCATTACTTGATCAAGATCTGAACTTACGAGACAATATTGTGAAGTCCCCAAAGAGCAAGAAGGACCCGCAGCTACCCACAGAAAGACAAAAAGACCCAGCGAGACACATATCAGAAGAGAAGACTCCTCACGTTAGGAATGATGTCACCAACGTGAGTGAATCCCCAGTTATTTTAACCTATGAATTCCCCTAAAAAGGATAAAAGGCAAAGCCTCACTCCGCACTAAGTGAACAAGCAGAATACGTCGAATCTTACGAAATTTGCTAAAATTTACTGACTTACTAACCGATTCTTCAGTACACAGACTTTTTGAAAGTATTTCACCTTACGACAGACGCATCGAACATTGCTCTCGGAGCCGTACATAGCCAGACAGTTGATGGACATGATAAACCGCTGGCGTACGCCTGTAGAACTCTTTGCGAATTTGAGAGACGTCTCTCTACCACTGAGAGAGAACAAGTCGTCTGGGGCGTCCAATACTTCCTACCGTAACTTTTCGGCAGAAAGTTTAAAATTCACACCAACCACAGACCCTTGCAATCGCTGTATTCCATAATGGAACCTGGCTCTAAATTATTCAAATGGCGCATAAAACTTTCAGCCTATGACTTCGACATCGTTTACAAGAAAGGAACATTGAGTTCCAACGTTGACGTCCTTTCCCGTGTCGAACTACTCAATAACAACGAGCCCATTGAAGCCGACAAGGCCGTCGACGCGTATTTTCAAGCTCTAACTCCAAACTCCCTTCTTCGTGCAGCAGACAAAAACCTCAAAACCTCTGCCTCCATAATGGTGAATTTCGATACCTTAAATAAAATATTACGATTCGTTGAACATAGACGGAACAGAAATTCTAAACGACACATTTCAGTACCTAGAAAACGAACACCAGACCGAAATAGAAATAACATTAGACACCCAATACTGGAAGCTCTCAATTCTACCTAGCACACCCCAAACAAATAACGGAAATGATTGTGGCGTTTTTCCTATGCCAGATCGCGAAACTTCGATAGCGACTAACGAACAACTCCCTGACTCATTAAACGCCCAGACCTTGAGAGAGCAAATCTGTCACGAGGCCCTCAAGACAGGCTCACTTTAAACTGTTACAGGACTATCCTTTTTCGCCAACAGACATGGATTATCCCACTCGTTTTCCACAATATTGTAGAGACAATCGCCTTAAACAATGATGAACTAAAAATAGAATTAACTTCACTACAGCATCAGTACCCGAAATATTCCTATCTAGCAATAGCTAAAATGCAACATTAGAACATTACCAAACCGTTTACTCAACATGATTTCAAATGTGATTAAAGACAGAGAATTCCTTGACAGCCTGTAGAACTGGTTCGATTCACCCAAACATGATAAAACCCCATTTGCTTTTCAAAGAATTACTGAAACTAAGCCAATACTATGGCAATAAATTCCTTGACTCCCAAGGGAAAAACCTTTTCGATATCCAAATACACATTAGAGCCAGATGCTGTGTAGGAATTGAAGAAATAATTTATTTTCCAGGCGTACCCATAGTGAACCCAGACAATTTTGAAGCATAGAGTGTAGAATCAACCCCCACTCTAGTTAATTCTGAATGGATGACAATAATACCTACCATCAAATATCATATCAAATCCGGAACTAATCACTACCTTTTATTATGACCCACTTTTCTTATCTCACGGCTTCGCCCGGAATGTGAAACAGAATTTTCACGCTACGGCTCAACCGACAAATGCAAATACGTGAAACTAATCACAGACGACTATCATGTTAAACTGATGGTAGACAATAACAATTACTTGCTATTTTTCCCAAAGGTGATGTCATAAGGATAATACTATAGAAACTAAGGCCCTACACGGTATCTACCTAACTTCACCTGGTAGACACCACTTGTCGTACCACAATCAAACCCATTTTGCTCCCCATATTGAATTAGCAGGCAAAGCTCAAATAATTGCTGACACTCCAGTGATGCTTACAGACATACAACCCCCTAAAGAAGTTTACTTCAAAAACTTGGAACTAAAAAATGTCAACTTACAAGGCGTACGTCTAATAAACCATTGGAACTTTAAATCGTACTCCACTCCGAGTATCTGGACAATACTTCTTTATATTATGGTAGCATCAATAGTTTTTTTTTTTAATAGCATTTAAAATCAATCTAAAGTCAATCATTGTAACAATACGTAGGAATCAAAACCTGATGTGGGGTTGCTAAAATCAAACTTGAAATCAGGAATCTTTTCAGCCCAAAATTCCGTCCTCAGGCGGGACGTGTTACATGAAGATAAGTTGCCTTTCCTAACACTAAAATGCTGATGTGGGCTTCACTCACACTAAGACAACCAAAGCTTATAGGTTTATAGGCTTAAGGCGACAGTTCCTCTCTTGCCTCAGTCCCCGTGCGTTCTTTCCTTGCTGTTATTTTTCCCGACTATTAGTGTAGCTTTTTTCAAAAAGCCCTTTTTAATTTAACTCCCCATTTCTTATATATATATATATATATATATATATATATATATATATATATATATATATATATATATATATATATATATAGAGAGAGAGAGAGAGAGAGAGAGAGAGAGAGAGAGAGAGAGAGAGAGAGTGTCATTCCAGACGATAACTCTCCTTACGGTTGAGATTAAAAAAACCGTTTTAGCGCCAAAAAATCAAGTTTTTGAAATGAAAGGGTGAGTTTGTAGGCCAGCACAGATCGATCTCAACAAATAGGACCCATTTAAAAAAAAAAAAAAAAAAAAAAAAAAAAAAAAAAAAAAAAAAAAAACCCAGACCAACCCCCCGGGTTTTTTGTTCAAAAATTTTCTTGAATATAAATAATTTTGCCAATGAAAGATGAAAACCGCAAAATAGCTAAAAATTCAAAGTATTTCTTAAATTGCTGAATATTATTTAGAACGAGATTTCTGCCAGGTCAAAATTTCTTCTTACTTAAACCGCTGAATTTTCTGAACAATGTAACATAATGTAGTACGATAATTTACGAAAATTCGCTCATACGATCATGCTACATGACTGGAACTTTTTTTTTTTTTTTTTGTATTCATATTCTCACGGAAATTGAAATGTTGGAGTCGGTTGCAAGTACTTGGAGACCTTGGTTGATTGTTTGGAGTTTCAGTTGTCTTGTGGCGGGAGAAACTCACGTATGTGACGTCCCGTCGAGGGAAAACAAAGTTAGTGGTGAATCGTGTTATAGAGTTGCGGCCCCAATAGAGGGAAATAGCGGTGCGATTCGCGGTGTCTATTTACCAAGGGCTGCCCCTGCCCTCCAATTTCCATAATGTGCCCGGAAATAGCACCTGTTCCAATCCCTTGAATCAGGGCTCGATCTAGTCTCTATTTGTCGAGCTCCGAGCAGCAAATGTTTTGAAGATCTACATTCTACCCAACGTCTGCCAGCTGACGTCCTCCGCCACCGATTCCCCCGAAGAAGGAGCTCGTGTATTGAGCCAGGCGATCCTTTACCCGTGGTTCAGCTCAATTTAATATTGTATGAGCCACCATGAGGACACAGTGCCAGCGGTCGGAAATGATAGTAACTATACAGGGTAATACAAATAAAAGCGCGTAGATACAAATATATGTTAACCTGAAAACACATTCTGTACAATAAAACTGCACAACCATGATGAGGATCAAAAAGATCGCCAATTTCGGCTCAACGGAACCCTAACATACTCATTGAAGAAGGAGGTGGGTAGTAGAAATCTCGCCAAGGAGGTGGGCAGTAAAAATATCGCAAAGGAGGTGGAACGTATAGATCTGTATAGATCTGCCAAGGAGGTGGGCAGTATAAATATTACCAATGGGGTGGGCAGTATAAATCGGATTATTATTAAACAGTACCATTGGATACTGATTGGCGTCAGAACACAATGGTCTGCCTGTTAGGCCAAAACGGGTCGCCCCTCAGGCCGCATTAGGTGTTCTATCAGAGCGTAGTGGTTGTCCTGCCAGGCCGAAATGCGTGGCCCGTCAGGCCCCATCGGGTGCTCTGATCTTCAGGCTGCAATAGCGGGGGTTTGCAGAGCGCAATGGTCCTAGGCGAAATGGGCGAAATTTTTTGAGCCATTGAAATTGCTCCATTTTTATCAAAAATTTGCTAAAATTCAGTGAAACGATAGCATCCACTCTTTTTTGTCTCAATTGTTGAAAGTTTTCGTCAGAACATCCTTTACATTTATCTCTTAAAACTCAGACTTCTCCTGGTTACCTCCTCAAATTTCAATGTTTACCGTATTTACGAAATCGACGTTGAATTTACTATTCGCCTTTTACACTTTGATTCGAAACAGATACCATCCAAACGCAATCTGAAACAAATACTTGAAATAACGTATACACAACAACAACTTGGTGACTTGGTAGCGGCAATGATCTTGATATTATATTATTCACCACTCCATGTAGCTCGGATACTGCTTCGTACCAGTCATTCCTTTCATTCATTGTGATTTGTATAGCTTATCGTAACATGTGGGGTCTGCTCCAATTCCATGCTGCAACTTACAGCCTGAACATATTGGATTATTAGCGGACCATCTGGGCTTGACAGCAATGATATTTGGTTACTTGTCTAGGTCACTTTGCATGTGATACAGTCTCTCCATCTCCATTGCTGCTCGATGAAATTGCACTCGGAGGTTCTGCAATCCCGATAGTGCCTACATGGATAACAATGCAATCCGTACTGAATGATTGTTCGCGTTGTCGCAGGCCGCAATGCCTTCTGAAGCCCATTTCACCGACTGAAGGAAACTGGTGATTCAATGATTCAATTTGGAGTTCTGTACCATTCATAGACTCATACAGCACAGCAGTGAACTCAATATTTGGGCAGGTGAAACGGTCAAGGACGATCTAAGCCCTCACTGGTTTCTGCAGCAAGATGACATCTGCAACACACACAGAACATCCCTACACATTTTGAACACACTTTAGTAAAACTGATAGATATGCGTTCAGTTTATAGTACAAAAAAAGAGGATCAAATTGCTTTCAATCCGAATTTTCGGTTCTGTTTTCCAAATTTCGTCCAAAATGAGCTGAATGATTTCGCAATGAAATACATGAACTCGTTATTTTTATCAGTCTCCCTAACATAAGTGAAATATAATTACAGCTTTTGGAAACCTCTCTGATCAGCTACCATCTTAATTCACTGATACCCATAGGGATTGAATGGGTCTGAACTGAAATGAACCGATTTGAACTCCATTTATCCAGATTTTAGATACCCTCCGCGCGTGCACAAGTCTGTACCAAATATAATCTAAAATATATTACTATATTGTCTTCTTTTCAAAATTTCTCTAAATGATGCTCCTACATAATTTCTTAAAGTGGTAGAATGTAAAGGCACGGACATGCACCCCTCATGTATGCAAAAATAACACGAGAAGAAAAAAGAATAAAATCTACTGCCAACAATGTTAGAAGTCGTAAAAATATCAACAACAAAATGAAAATGTGAAACGCTTCGCACCAGATGTATTGAAGAACAGTTTGGAGTTTTAAATGTATAGGAGAGGTGTGTGCTCACACAAGCGCAACGGAAACAAAACTTGATTGTTATTGAGTTCTACCAAATCGTAAAAATCCATGGGTCTGGTGAACCTACGAAAACCATACTACAAGGTCTACAAATTGTCATAAACTAGTGATGAACACTGTAATGTCCAATCTCTCAACGCTGTAATGCAGATTAATTGCCACAGCCTGTGTTTGCTGAAGGTTTGAGACCATGTTGAGGTTAGAGGCTCATCTCTTCGTGGACCTCATCATCCGGCAATTCAATATACATAGGTGTAAGTAGGTGCTCCTCCGTATCTGAGTGAACAATTAGATTCCTCAACCACCACCATCCAACTAGAGACTGGTTTATTTGTATTGTCACAAAATAATCATGAAAACCTAAAACTCTCAACTAAATATGTGAAGGTTTGCGATCACAATAGGCCGTGAAATTTGTAAAAAAAAGGATGGAACATTCGGAAGAAAAATGGTGCCTATGTAAAACTCATTCTCTGTGGGGGGGGGCAGCTGAAGTAGTTTAAATGTTATCCACAAATCTATTTTAGTTATATTTTCAAATTAAAGTAGATTCCATTTTAAGAAATTCGACACAATCCGCGCAGTTTTGCTTCCGAGTCTATTTATAGGTAGCGGGAGCACTGATTTCACTTTCGGGAGAAAAAATTTATTTTTGGTCTCCAAAATCAAAATTTTCACTCTCATTTTAAGTTTTAGACCATTCTGAACAACTTTGGTCCCGTGTCTGTCTGTCTGTGTGTGGGTGTGTCTGACGAGTGTTCGGGAATCCTTGTAACAAGGTTATTTCTCACAGTTTCCATCCAATTTGGATGACATTTTCAGGGAATGTGCGGACTAGGATGTAGACGGTCCCTTATCAGCTTCATCGTTATTGACTCAATACTTCACTCTGCGCATGCGCAAACGTAAATTCTACCAAGCATCATTTTCGTATGCCCTAGTTATTCGATCTTGCTCAAATTAGGATGATACTTGGGGGATGACGATTTGATTATTCCATATCAATTTCAACATGATTGTATCAATAATAGCAACTGCGCATGCGCTAATGTGAAATCCTTGTAACAAGCTTATTTTCCATCCGATTTGAATGACATTTTCAGGGAATGTGCGCGCTAGAGTGTAGACGGTTCCATATAGTTTCATTGTTCTCAAAAAAATTCTTCGATCTGCGCATGTGCAAACGTAAATTTTACCAAGCATTATTTTCTCACGTCCTAGTCGTCCGATATCGCTCAAATTTGGATGACGGGGTATACCTAACAATTTTATTATCCCATATAAATTTCAAGATGATTGTACCATTAATAGCTACTGCGCATGCACCAATGTGAAATTCGTGTGACGACCTTAATCTCCACAGTTTTCATCCGAATTCGTACCATTTTTTCTGTTCTTAATTGACCAATTATTACGTTTCACGCTACTTCTTGATTTACTCTTCTCTGCTATGGAATTTTTCTCGATCATTCAAGACTTTTCATTAATCATTTTCATGACACGTAAACAAGGAAGCTATGTGCCACACCCCACTTGGCAGACATTTATTATTATTATTTTTTTTTAAGTTTCCTGCACAGGTGACGTAAAACTGGGCAGGAAAGTTCCGAAGTGCCAAAACCTGCGCGCAACTTGACATTTTATAGAAAGAAAACTACTCGTCGTAGGAGAGTGCTGTTGATATCAAACTTCTTAGGAAGGTATCTTCTTCCATATAAAAATAGTTACAATTCCTCTTTTGCACCCATGGGTAACGCTCATTACTGTGATTTTTAACTTACGCTTCCTCAAAAGGAAATGGACCAGATTGGGTGTTCATTATTATTGACTAATTATTCCTACGGTGAGTGGTAACATTGATACTAATATCTCGCAGTTCAGAGATACCTAGGCCATAAAATTTGGTTGGGCATAATCAAGTTCGTAATCTTGGTGGGACGGCTATAATGAGCCATGAGCCATGCGCTTAGTTTAGAAAATGGCAGTGATGAGGTGACACATGGACAGGTGCTCAGCGGTGTGCTCCACTAGGAAATGATATCGTGAAGAAGCATCGCATATGTGAGCATGTGTAGTCGGCAGAGCGCAGTATCGTTGCTAAATCATGTTCAGAAGGTCCTGTCACGACTAGAAGATCCTTACAAATTACAAATACATGAATACTATTAATAAATATATCATGATAAATAATATACATCTTAGTTGAATAAATTGATGACTAGATGCACATAAATAAATGTAACACAGATCAGAATATCACTGTTCGGTGTAAAGCTCAGTGACTTTCAGGTACACTAACAGGGACTGGACCTTGTCTGAACATCCACCCACTGAGGGGTGTATGCTGGACCCTGAGGTCGACGAGGGCTGGGCAGTCCTTCAAAAAGTGGCGGATAGACATATCACCCCCACGTCTCCCGCACATTACATCACGAGCTGCTGGATCTAGCAGTTGTCTGTGGGTAAGATGGACCAGTGGCCAGTGGCCACCCGGTGGACTACTATTCGATCCCTCCTTGGAAGTAGGGTTACGAAAGGATCCACCAGGCTCAAGTCCTGAAGGACACAACGCAAACCAGTGTCGAACAGCCAGTGTCACTGCCCATAGCTCTGCTGTGAACACAGACGCAACTGATGATAAGCGTCTAGTGATTTGGAATTTGGGGCTCCATAGAGCAAGACCAACACCTTCATTTGTCTTTGAGCCATCAGTGAATAAGAGAGTGTGTCCAGCATATCGCTCGATTGGCTCTGAGAAACAACATCTGAGGATGTGTGGGGGTGTATTGCCCTTGACCCCAAACGTCATGCGAAAATCAAGACGGATCCCAGACAAGGTCCACGGAGGGGACAGGGGGGAGGGACTTCAAAGGAGACCAGAGGGTATCTCTCTATGCAGTCCCACCTGGTGAGCTCCTGAACACGAATGCCAGTTCGAGTCTGGAGACTGGAATATGTTTCATCCAGGGATGGTAGAATTACCATGGTATGCAGAGGGTGCCCTGGGAAATAACGAAGGCGTTCTGCATAGCGGAGTGTCAATAGATTTGGCCTAATCTTTAGTGGCTGGCATTTACACCCGAGCACCTAAAGGGAGGCTGTCGGGGGTGATTCAAAAGGTCAGTTCAAAATGTTCTGTTGTCTACTTAGTTAATCTTAGTTAATGAAAATACTGCTGGAAAATGTACCTATATAAATACAACGATTTTAAGCAGTTTTCAGTAATTTTTTGCAGCAAATTCTTGAGATGATAGAAATTTAACGTGCTCAAAAAGTGCTGTTCGACGAACTCGTCATTTCTGTAGGAATGCTTGATTTTTATAGCAAAAGCGGTGTTTTTATCTCAATCCTTAAGAGAGTGGTCGTCTGGAAACAACGATTTACTCGGTTCAATATTTACATATATGAAAAAACTTCAAAATCTAGGAAACGCTTCATTTCGGAGCCATTGCAATAGCTTCAATTTCATCGAAAATTCGCTAGAAGTGATGATGATGAGTAAGCAACTAGTCACTACTTTTTCTGTTCTGGTCACCGTTTTTCGTTAGTTATCCAGTTTTGGGTTACCCTGATTCGAACCTAAATGTTACAGTTAAAATACTTCACTCGACAGTTCCCAAACGGTGCCTATTTAACCATCAAGCCTGCTTAAAAATCCATAATTTCTTCACAAAAAAGGGCTCAAATTATGTCAGAAGACGGATTTTTTCAAAATAGCGGAAAAGTTTCGGCTTTCAGACTACGCCAAGCAGTATACTGGTTAAGGATAGTGATTAGCGAACAATTTTTAGAAACGAGATGAGTGTGTACATGTATTTAATTCGGAATGAAATACAAATAAACATTAATTTGTTTTTAATTGTCGGTCAGCCAACTCCCCCGGAATCATCTTCATACAGGGAGAGCAAGAAGGAAAAATCGCTGTGGGGTTATCGCGGCAACAGATTGGGAAAACCTTACCCCCTCCACCCCATCATCATCTCCTTACCGGCCGACCCTCCGGAAAATATTTCATAACTTCCTGCAGCCTTTTCAACGTTGTTCGATTATTAAACGATAAAATGCTCAGGTTAAAATGCCGTCTCCCACGCTCGCGCCATTTTATTTGAAGGAGGTTCAGACGGGATTTTTCTCGCTCTCCGTTTAATATTTCATAACGTCGTGGGACTTCTACCGAGCACTTCAAAATCCCAAGAGTAGGAGGATGCTTGATAATATGACCCAGAATCGTGTGTAATATACACTCGTAATGGTGCGTTAGTAAATTCCATGATCAAATAATGTGACTTGGTAAAGTTTGTACAATAACCAACGTAGAGAATACAGGTTAGTTAAATCAATATATATGTCATATTATTGCTTTTATAGAAAAACCCATTTTTTATCATGTTTACTATAATATTATGTACATTTATTTTATTTGTCACATTTATTTGAGCAATATGTTGTCTCAGTATTATTTTTCATAAGATAGCTAAGTACTTAACTATTTTAGTCCAATTTTTTCATATTTCAAAAATGGAATTACTAACTATCAATATGCTCTTTTTT
>CM061045.1:80021086-80087797 GCA_030762985.1 Adelphocoris suturalis | reverse complement strand
TCTTTTTTCTCACTCGAAAATTTCCGAGAGCTCAAGTGAAAGTAATTCTTACTTTCATCATTATAATAATAAGGAAAAGAAGAGTAGTGAAGCTATTATAGTCTCAGTTGCTCTCATTTTCTTATCCGTTCAGAAACTGGAGTGACATGATGAGCGGAAAATACGGAAAACAAAATAATAATAATAATGCGTAAATTCTATAATTTTTACTCCTATTCTTTTATGTTTTTTTGGTTACCTATTACTACAGTGTATTACAGTCTGTAGATAGATAGGAACCTGTAGACCGACAAAAAATAATTGCTTGTTCTACAGAGACATCAAAACTGTACTAAATATCGTTTATATTTTGAGGCTGTAACGAAATGATCTTTGGTTGGGGCGATCCTAGTAATCGCGGAAGAAAATGTGAAAATTTTGAAAAACCAATCGGCAGAAAAATTTGATTAGCTTATCAGTATCAGGTAACTACTGCCAACTTGTCACAAATACAGCATTTTCTTCAAAACGACGAGGGCACGATCTCAGCTAACTGCCTCCCGTGCTTGCAAGATCCCAACTAACTGAAGATGCAACAGTGCAGCAGGACGTTTTGCTTATTATGGGCGGTTACACCACCAAAATATTATGAATGTTCCAACCTTAGAATGCAGCCATAATGCGGATGCCTTGAAGGAGGACGTCGATGTGGATTGCTATTGCGCTAGTCATCCATATCTAGCCTCCTACCTGCCTTATTCAGAACGCGGAAGTCGCTGGAGAGGGCTGGGGTGAAGCCTACTGAAAGAGGAGCGGCTGTGAAATTTGAAACACAGAACCGAAACATGCAGTGGAGAGGGGTGCGTCCTTGAAACTGCCAATCAGAGAGGAAGGAGCATGGCTGCGACCGCGACAGCGACCTTCTGGGATCAAATTATTTTGCAATTCAAAATCATCAATGATTGCTCCGTCCACCCACATTAAAACATATGTATTTGTTTATATGGGTGGTTAGCACAATATCCATCCACATAGACATCCTCCTTCTAGGCATCTGCCTTCTGGTCACGCCCTTAGGGTTTACGCAGCCCCAAAAGCCATTTACAGCCCTCTTTCAAGTCTCGTGAGTGTGTGTAGTGGTCGTTTGGGCCGATCTCGGGCTGTTTAATAACCAAAGTTGCCAATTCGCAATGGCACCTGCGTTCAAGCCCTTTCAGTCAGATGGCTTCCAGCCTTTTGACTGGTGACTTGAATTACAAGTGAATTGCTGATGGCCTGCTGTGGAATTCACACCAGGTGATAGATGAAAATACTTTTTCATCGACATTTTATTCATAAAGAAGGCATCAAAAAGCTTACTAATCATAACTGTAAGAAATCCCAACATTGCGACTTCTCAGCTTGAGATTCTCTCAAATCCGTGACTACGTCTTGGATGGCATGCTTATTTTGTTTGTAATAAAGTTTGTTTGTAAAGTAACATCACCACAAACCCACACAATAGCTAACAAATGAAGTTGAAACACATTATCTTACTTTTATACTAAGCAATAACAAACAACCTAATAACAGTGAAAGAGTGGCAGAAACAAGTGTTTGTCTCATAATGAACCAACTTATGTGACGGGGAAAAAAACAAACCCTATTCAAACCCTGATGAAGATTTACAAATAAATTGGATATCTGGCCTGATGAAAACCTAATCTACTGACTGAACCTCAAGATCCCACAACTTTAAATTATTTTATATATATATATATATATATATATATATATATATATATATATTATATATATATATATATCTATATATATATATATAATATTTTCCAAGAACAATCATAAATGCGTAACAGCTCAACTACCCGCTGATTGTGGTTCCAGTATCGAGTTTGACATGTGGATAATGTGGATATAACCCTAATGTATATAGCTTAAGATAATTGACTATTTACCGATGGAGATCAGTACAAACTGAATGGAATCATAATACTCCTCGTGGCGGGGCAAAGCAGTGATTAAGCAGAATAATTAAGTTATCCCCGTCTATTTGGGAAAATAATTAATACAAGCCAGTCGAATGGAGATTTTCCTCTTAATGGATTGTTAGTCCTACCCCGTGTCGAGTAATTTGTGGCGGAACGTGATATGAGCTCGTGGTGTGTGCGTAGTGTTTTGATAGTAATTAATGCTGTTACTGTATTGGCGAACTAGCGTTTACGTCAAATATTAGGTAATACACCCTCACACTCACGTTTCGAGTTCGGTACGATGGTGTCCGAAGGTCTGATTTAATTCATGAATATACAACAAAAACAGATGGCGGCAGTTTAGTAAGTTTTGTAAAGTGTAAACCACAACAGCAATTACCATAGTGAAGTGATGGCCACACCTAAGGCGATTTTAATGGGAGTTTACCAACATTGTTGAGCGCATTAGATGCATTTCATCCTGCCTCTCCAGTCTTTGTGAGCCTTTAACCAAAGAACACCATATAACTTAAATCAATGTTTCAAAGTTGATTTCATTGTCTTCCTATAGTAATACGGATTAGGCAACGGCATGGGTAGATCCAGTGTTCACGCATTTATACAAATATTCACACGTTTGCCCGTACACGGAGCCTACCTTTGATCCCCTCCTATGGCAATGAAACTAAAACAGGTCCCATCTCTCACGATGGCTGACTGTATAATCAAAAGTTCCAGTCATGAATAATGTTGAATTGTTTGGAAATTTCAGCCCAAAGAGTTCAAGGAAATTGTTGACTATTAATTTTAATGCGAAAAAATGTATTCTAAATAATAATTTCCTATTCAAATAGAGGTTTTTTTGCAGTTTTTAACGATTTCTTAGTAAATTTTAATGCATTTTAAGTACATTTATTGTTTATAAACTTTTTTCGAGCAATATTCTGCCAAAAAAAATATAAATTTAACGATTTGTAGCCGTTTTTAGCTATTTTAAGGGATTTTTTTAGTACACTTCTTGAAAAAAATGTCACCAATTTATGTGTTCACAAAGTGCTGGCCAACAAACTCATTCTTTCGTTTAGAAAAGTTGTAGTAAAAACTGTAGAAATAATGGTATTATGCAGGACCGGCCTGAAGGGTGTGCGACGTAAGCAGCCGCACACTCGAGCCTTTTGGAGGGGCATAAAATTTTGCAATTTTTATTGAAAATAAATAAATAAATTTGGCAAATTTTTAGAAATTGATTTAAATATTGGGCAGAAATATTTAAACTAGAAGAAACTTTGTCTCAAAATTATTACAGTTGAATTTCAAGGTAAAACCGAAGATCTACCCTAATGAGTTCTGTGATACAGAGTCTGATGCCCTTGACCAAGTTTATTTAACATAATAGTGGTTTAAGGTACAAGAAAGAGTATTGAACCTATCAATTCCATGATTAATAAATCAAATTGAGAGACATACGTTTCATTTTTTTAAAGGCGCAAAAGTGCACTAAAACTGTGTTTTTATAAATTAAATTTCAAAAAATTTCTGGGGGAGGGAGCATATTCCATATACCCCGGTAGGAGCATAAAATGTGAGTCATGCAAACTTGCAATTTTCGCCTTAAAAAAAGCACTTGCTTTATTTTCCTGGAAATATAAAGCATTCATTCTACACCTGAGCATGCGCAGAGGCAACCATTGATTTGCCAGGGTTCATATTCATACTGAATATGAATGAATATGAAGGAGCCCAACCTGCCGAGACCTTGAGAATTTCATTAAAATTTGATTGAACTTCTGTGACAAATGGACCATTACGAGGATTAGTGGAACCACTACTATCACTCGGATAGATAGACACAAAATCAAAACTGTTCAAGACAGACAGATATTTGGAATGCGAGTTGAACTTTTGATTTGGAGGTCGTGGTCCGAATTTCCGACATTTGATCACTATACGTATATCAATATCTAAAGAATTCCAGTCATGAAGAATGATTGTAGGAGCGTAATTATTGTCGAAGGAATTTTGTACATTATCGTATTATATTATGTTCCATTAGGTAATTTAAATTTAAGAACTTTGAGTGCAAAGGAAAATGATTAACGACCAATGTTACGGCAAAAAAAAAAACTAGTTCCAAACGATTTTTTTATGAAATTTTATTATATTTATTAATTTATTTTTAGTTTGATTTTTCGGCAAATATCAATGAATTTGAAATACATTATTTTAGCATAACTTTGTGAAAAAATATTTCATTGTTCTATTTTATCGTAGATAATCTTCTTTTGGCTAAAATGCTGCTATCAAATGGAAATTTAACTATTTGTAGCCGTTTTATCCATTTTAGTGATTTATTGAGCAAATTTTCAGAAACTTGATCAATTCAATGTGCCAACGAACTTATCCTTTAATTTGGAAAGATTGATTTACTTGCATAAGAATGGGATTTTTATTTCAATCCTAAGGAGTGTTACCGCCTATAGTGATTTTCACTATATATATGTGTGTATGAAAATGAATGAAAATTCTCGGAAATTTGTATTTTAAAATTTCTGGATCCATTGCAATAGCTTTGTTTTCTAAGAAAATTCGCTAATAGACTTAAAAGTAATGACAAAAGTGTAGGTTAAAAAAAAATCCCAAAAAGATCCTGCTGGACTGAAAGGACTCAATATTTATCATCATTCATGATTCGAATTAAGTTCCAAAAATCTGATCTGATTTTCACTGTATAATATGTCACATGTTTAATGGTCGGTATAGGCTATTTCCATCACAGTATCTGACCTGGGAAAATGAGGCTTACGATACATGATGTTAGTTCTACGATTGGATATTACATTACTTACATTTTTCTGCTTCAAATCAGAAGCACATACCTGCACAACAAAGAAAAATTCAAATTAACAGATAATATTTATGTAGCACAGGTTTTGTTATTAATTTAAAAAAACAATTGAGTTTACTTATAGGAATCCAAAGTTTTGCAGGCTAGGTACTCTGCCGTATAATTTCTACTGGAAGCTTCATTCGACGCAATGTGAGGAACACTAAAACTGTATGATGTACTTTTATGCTTACCTATGTATTAAATATTTTTAATTTTGTGGTTTTGGTCTGTCCAGGCAATTTATCTGTTTTATAATTATTGAGACCAATACCTATTTTCAACACCTTCGTGTGTTTGGTTACTTACGTAGATACATATTGTTTTGAATAAAACAGTTGTTCATGAAAAATCTACCGAAATATCTTCTTAATATTTTCTTATTTGATTCGATTTACTTTTCTGCCTATTCTGAGTAAAATTCAACGGGTTATGTTCTTCATAATCTTCAGTCTCTGGCAAAATCAGGATATTCTCATACGTTGTGCTAACATACTCTGTGAAAAGTTGGTTCGCTTCGCTTCTTCATGAGAGCTTTGTTGAATCTCTTGGAGACTTCTTTATAAAAATCGTGCACCTGCTTGAAAGCCTCGATTGCTGCTTTATGGGCCAGCAATAGTGTCTTTCTTTCATCCAGTGCTGATTGCTCCTCTGGTGACAAAACAAGTTGTCCATCAGGACCAACAGGGTTTCCAACCTCGTTCATCCTCTCCCACAAGGTCTTATCGACTTCAAATTTATTCATCTGCATTTTACTGATCAGGTCCTTCACGTATTAGAGTATTAGATTTCGACATTTCTTCATTCGGGAAAGAGTTTCAGAAGGGTAACTAACCATTGTCAAGGTGGACACGATATCACAAGTTGCTGTTTTGTTAACAAAGCCACTTCATCAACCAAGAACCAAACAACTTTGTTCAAAGATGGGACTGGTGGCATTGTATTGAAAATGTTTAATGGGGGGAGGTATTGAGACCAATACCTATTTTCAACCCCTTCGTGTGTTTGGTTACTTACGTAGATACATATTGTTTCGAATAAAACAGTTGTTTATGAAAAATCTACCGAAATATCTTCTTAATAGTTTCCTAATTGATTCGATTTACTTGTCTGCCTATTCTGAGTTAAATTCAACGATAATCACGATGGTAACGATAATCAACCCTGGGATGTCCCGGTTTTATTCTGTTATCAAGAGTGTAAAGGAACATGAAGTAGGTACCTAAGCTCATGAAGAAAAAAGTAATAGGAAGGCAAACCTCACGCTCCGAAGAAAAAAATAATAGCAGAAAGGTACCTCATTGTAACAAAATTTCAATGTAAAATTAGCACATTTTCATTTTTTAAAAATCAAAAATAAATACATAAAATCTACAAAACAATTTTCTGAGATTAGTTTGATACCACTTACAAAACCCAAAAACTAGAATGAAAAGGTAACATAAAATTGGCACCAAGCAATAAGATCAACACTCTCAAAACTTTGAAGATCTATGATGTTTACAGAAGGAACATCGAACTAGTTTCACCAAAACTGTCACTTTTGACGCATCTTCATCGGAGGCAACTTCTTATAACTCGACATTATCTCCCGTGTTTGAATTTTCTCCGCCAAAATATACATCTTCTTCCTCCAACTGTTCCAAAATGGACCTAATGTCTTCAGGAACCGAAAACTTGCGTTTTTCTGCCGTTTCTTACGATAAGCCAATAACAAAACTGTGGGAACGCCCACAAAAATAACACTTGCTATAGAAAAAATCACTAGCGGTTAACTCCCCGGTGGGGTTTGTCAAACCCCAGGCACAAGAAAGTACTACACTACACAGAAGTCTTGAGCGTACTAAACTGGAAAAAGGCTGAAGCCTTTAGGGAAGAAGTGGGGGGGTGATATAGAAGGGGGCGAGAAGAGGCAGACGTGCTGGATTCAATATGATAAACTGACTTTAAATCGCGATTGGGGTTTGACAAACCAAACGGGGCATTCCAGGGTTAATTACTACACAATCAATCTGCAACACAGGTTCAAGAAAAATCCATTTTCCGTAATTCTTTGTTTTCATTTTTTGAACCTGACTTTATGTCGGGGACTTTATGACTGGCACACGAGCCAGTCCAGTTCGCGGAACCCTACAGCAGGGGCATATTTCGTAGAGCAACAAGTGATAAGTCACAAACCGATTTTATGTACAAGTTGTAAAAAATGAGTGTGCAAGCGTTTCACAAATGTGCAAGTACAGACTTGTAATGCGCTGTGAAAATAAACAAGTGTAAAGGCGGATTCGGACAAGTTACAGGTGTTTCCCCATCATTTTGAACAAGTCACTGTTTTACAGTTGTAAGAAATAGCCGATTTTAGCGAATTTTTGAAGAAAATTAAGCTATTGGTCTCGCCTCAAAATTTGTAGAATGTCAATTTTTGAAAAAATTTTATGCAGAAATCCGTTTCAGGCTAATCTGAATCATATTCTGAAGTTTAACGCATTTTTTTATGTATGTATGTATGTATGTATGTGTCATTCCAGACGATAACTGTCCGTAGAATTGTGTTAGAAACTTCAAACATATTTTAAAATGTTAAGGACACAAAACGAAAGTTCAACTTCGTTGGCCAGCATGATCGGATCACATCTTCGGGTTGAAATTTTCAAAAATGTAGTCAAAATTGTCTAAATAGCCTGTTTTTTGCGATTTGTTGTGCGAAATCATTTTTTCACCATACTAACATGTGGTATATTTGGAATCAACATAAAATTTCCTATAAGAATATGTATCAAGTTTTCAAAAATTTCAAAGTTGAAAAATCAGTCAAAAATCGAAATAATGCCGTTCGCTAGTTGTAAAAATCGGTAATATTTGCATGAAACATTGTCCAAATTCAGATTGAACTACTCTTATGGAACCCTGTATAACCAATCCTAGAACCATGCTATTTAAAAAGTAGGTAACTAGTAGGTGCTTGTTAAAAAAAAAAAAAAAAAAAAAAAAAAAAATGTAATCACAACTGATGAGTTTACTCTGTGAAATATTCCGTCATCCGATTTCTCTACACGATCAATAGCGACTGAAATGTCGAAGATTTCTTCAAAAATCCCCTCATAGGGTCATGGTGCATGACTGGACTTTTAACCTACGTCCGTTTACATGTAAACTTGTTTCCAGCATTGTAAGTTGACAATTTTTTGGTGTTCAATATGTGGGAATCATCTTCTGCTGAAGAATACAGGCAAGTAAGAAGCATTCAGCGTAAAAGACGCCAAATATTTTTTTCGATCACGAATAAACGCTCATTTCGTGGGTATTCTTGAGTTCAATGGGAGACTTAGGATGTCTTCCGAGACCCTAGAAAGATTCAAATGGTGCGTGACCCTGTGCAATCTTTCCTGATCGGGTATTGAGGATCTTCCCATCATTGAAGAAAAGTGTGTAGATCATCTTGAAGTTACAGATGACGTTCCTCACCAAGCAGCATTAAGACTTGATGAACTGATTAACCATTTCCGCTGAATGAAGGCGAAACATCCGATTGTGACAGCCATCAGAATAAGTTGAAATCAAATACGCACTTTCTCCACTTTCCAGTTTATAATTTATCTGTCTTCCAATCATTGCACCTTGTCATGTACGATAAACATCCTATCGTCTACTCAACACCGTTTCTATATAATGATTCGCTGAAACAACTTCAATTTCGGCATCACCGCTTGACGTTGTTCATTTCGTTTGTCCCCACACGCCATTTTTCTTTTCTGCTACACTCGTAAACTTTGCTTCTTCAAGTTCAACTTTTCTACACTTGTACTCTTGGTTTTGGTAAAACACTTGCTCTAGTTTACCGTGCATTACAAGCACCTGTACTTGTTCACTTGTAAACTTGTAACTTGTTGTTTTATAAAATAGCCCCCAGCTTTCCCTTGAACCAAATGCAAAACAGTCATGCAGCTTGAGCTTATGAGCGAATTTTCGTATATTAACGTAATATACTGGGTTACATTGTTGAAATTTGATTATTTTGAGTGCAAATAAATTTTTAATCAACATTTTCATGGCAACAAAAGAATTTCTCTAAATACTATTCAAAAACTCAAGATATATTCTGGATTTTTATCTTTTTTGAGGTTTTCATTGATTTGCAGCAAATATTATATATTTGCACAGTATAATCTTGTTGATTTTTAACCTTTATAGATATTTATTGTTAGTGATTTTTGTCTCCCATTTTTTAAATTTTGAGCAATTCAATGAGCTCAAAAGTGAAGGTAGTCGATTTCGCCGCACAATATAAATGAGAAACCGATTGGATAAACACAAACCACTGCGTCGTCGGTATCTTAAAAAAAAAGGCCTTATCATTATTCTTCTGTATTTGATAGCCCTTCTACTCAGAACACGCGTCTATAATTATTAAACGAAATCTACATTATATAATATCTGCCTAGGTTTAGACGACTACTGAAGATAAATTACATAAATTAAATAGCAGACCTACACATTCCTAGTATTTTACACGAGCTGACTCCCCTACTGAAAACTATCTATATAAAAATAACCAACTACCTATGCTTCTAAAGATGACAAAGGATATTGTAAACCCGGTTTCGTGAAGTTGAAATTCCATTGGAATTATACCGGCTTATCGTCGTAGTTGCAAGGCGATTTTTGCATTGTTCCACCAGTTGAGACATGCTTCCATGTTGATTTTTTTCCTGCCATATTTCTAGCCCTTAGGGAAAGTGAACGGATGTACTACAGCGACCCGGGTGGTTTCATCTGATTCTGTGGGACGATGTCTATAAATGAGACCCAAAAAACATTACTGTTTCCTTGAAAATTCTCGAGATCTCAATTTTTCAATATTCCTACTCAATAATAAACTCAATCTACTCAATATTAACAACCCTTTTGGGTTGATCAAAATTGATGCCGATATACCACATACATGTACACTACTGATATTATGAGTAGTTATTGGTAGAAACAACATTATTTTCGAGAAATAAAATTATAACACATAACAATACTCAGAAATAGTTTCAAATTGGTCCGTTTTTCCGTAACTCCCGCATCAGAAGGTCGATCAACAGTTTATCGCAGAAGAGTAGAATTTTTCAGTCTCAAGGTTAAAGTACCTAGTGCTGTTGAGTGCGATCATCTTGAACCTAAAACCATATAAAGTTAACAAAGTAATGGATACTCATCAAAAATTGTGAAATAGAGCAGCACGAGCACGCAATTACCAAGGGGCAGAAAGGAAATGCACGCAATATTTGTCTTAGTTGATATAGCAAAGTTTCGGGAGAAATATCATCTCTACGCATACTGTGGTTAGTCTGCCGCATTGTATGCTGTTTTCAGTGGCTTGTTGACACTGTAGCTGGGTAAAGTCTTATATCTTAGCAGAAACGTGGGAATTTAACTGTGTTGCTACGAGACAAACGTTCACAGTGGAAGACAAACCTTTCAAGAGTTTCATGTATTGCGTCAACGAAAAGTAAAGCCCAGAGGTTGGG
Organism: Adelphocoris suturalis; assembly: GCA_030762985.1. Classification (NCBI taxonomy): domain Eukaryota; kingdom Metazoa; phylum Arthropoda; class Insecta; order Hemiptera; family Miridae; genus Adelphocoris; species Adelphocoris suturalis. Next base: position 80,077,454 of record CM061045.1, on the reverse strand, counting down.
TTTCGATTTGATGTCGAAAGGGAACGGATCAGCGTTCCTCTGTTATTAACCACCTCAGTAAAAAATATAAAGTAAATGTAGCAAGTAACAAAGCTTCCTCGTATTTAGAACGTGGTTTACAAAGTAGAAACATTCTGAATGTATTGACTCCTAAATTGTTATGCAGGGGCGTCACATGAGAAAATAATAACAACTAGTGTGTCTGGGACATTTTTGACCTCACAATTACCTTTGGAAGTGAAGATTTTCACCTGGGGAACAAATGACGTCAGTGTTACTTTCAAATTTCCTGCAAGCCTGGTCAAACACATTAAGTATTTTCTTATTTCCTTACACCTTTTTTTGGATTGAAACATGACTGAAGCTATTTGGAACGCCCTCCCACTTGACTGCGAGAGTATTGGTTTCATGTTTGCTTGTTTTGAGCTTCCTTAGTTAGATTAATTCAATCCAAATGTTTACCTATATTTATCTAGTTTTTATTGAATTACTATATTTCGGTAATGAGATATTCCTATCTTATACATTGAATTTTCCCGTTAACTTTTTTTTTCTTTTATTTTTTTTTGCTTCACATTTTGACGTTTTTGTAAGATTATAACGTTGGCAACTGACTTTAAAAAGGGATATCCACGTTGCGATAGCAGTTGATTTATTTCATTCAATATTCCCTTGATTGTATTTCAATGATAAAAAAAGAAAAAAAAAAGCAACAAAACGGAATTTTGAAAGCCCGGATGAATGTTTCCCTGTGGGGTCAAATTGACCATAGTGTTATCTCTGTGATGTAAAAATGTATAAAGATATTTCTAGATTCCACTCAACACATAAATCTCGTTCACAAGCTGTGTTAGTAGGTATATGCACGTCTTGAGTTGGTAGGTGCATATGTTAAATACACACGTAGGTTTTTTTATTTCTTTTCTCAACCGGCCAAGATGCCAAGCGGTCAGGTTCTGGTCCCAAGTAGGCCGTTTGAGAAGGAGTCTACTGTATTAGTAAGTAGATACTCCATTCCATCACCTCCGTCACAAATGGTTTTAGTTCTTCGATCAATACGAATTTCTTCTTCTGCCCTAACGTTGAATATTGTGCTACATGAATCGAACTTGTTACCGTATAATTTATTCATTAGTTTTTGTTTTTTGACGCTGCCTTCATGACTCATAGTTTCCGTTTTTTTTTTTTTTTTTTTTTTTTTTTTTTTTTTTTTTTTTTTTCATTCCTCCATACCACGTGGCAATCCTGGACCGGGGACAACTATCGTCTCCCAACCTGGAAATAAGGCGAACAGAGAAGAGAGGGCGAATTACATTCATCGTTGCTCTGGCTGTGTCGGCGGTCGCCTCCTCTGATAGCACTACACCTTTGAACTAAATCACTCGCGACGTTTGATTGGATCACTCTTTCGTCGCAGTTCTAGTGAAAAACAGTAAATGATCATTTCGACATACCATTCCGAGTTCATAATTAGAGCAGTAAACTTAGACCTGTTAATGTCTACTTCGGAGTAGGTAATGAGCTCGGTGCGAGATTGGTGTGTTGGCAACCATCAAACTCTTTGCAGAGAGAAGACTAAAAAGTCGTCTCTGATTTGTCTCGTCGTTCTCCCCTCACCGTTAACTATCTCGGCTTCCTGATTGATGGATCCCTAAAATGGGGAGCTCATTGCGATAAGCTGCACAAGCAGCTCTCAACGGTTTTGAATATGCTTCGAAGGACATCTGCTTGTATGTCCCCAGCGGTCATGCGAGTTCTCTCTTGTGTATCATATGGTATTCTCCTATGGGGAAATTCACCTGCGGCATCAAGGGTATTTGTATTTTTGCAAGATGTCGATAACTTAACACCTTGCCGACTTCTTTTCAAAAAATATGGAATCCTCACCATTTATGGCATTTACATCCTGGAACTCCTAAGTTTTACTCATGCTAACTTGATCTGCTTCTCATCTGGTGAAGCCAAACATGCATCTCCAGGCCAATAGTTGCCACTTCACTGCTGCCCAACGATGAAATTTTGAGTTAATAGGAGCAAAGCTTTTTAATCATTTCCCCACTGCTGTGCGGACGCTACCCAGCAGACAGCTCCGGGCGACTGTAAGGAGTCATGTGCTGGAGAGCCCTTGTTATAGTGTCGAGGAATGTTTTAACTTTTCGTTCACCTATTTAATACCTTTCCTTATTTATGTCGAAACGGAAGTTAGTGAAAAACTTTGTATCTTTCCACGAAAAAATAAAGAGTTACAATGTTAAATCAATTTCGACGATTAGGCCATCATCAGTAACAAACAATAATCGAACACACTTTATACACATCTTAAGGAATCCAATCATACTTACAATTTTGATTTGACAGATAGACAGTTTGTAAAATTTCTTCATTTTTGTCCAAAGGGAGGTATGTTGAATGTACTTGAAGAATTCGAAATTATCAAAAGTGACATGTCTGGTAAAAATGAGGATATCCCTCAATATATTTCACCTCTGAAAAGTCCGTTTATATAAAGCTTGGAATTATCCCTTCGAACTGTTGAAACCAGTAATTCTTCCTCTCCTTTCACTTCATCTGATTAGCTATAATCGCCCTTCACTTTGCTTGCATTTAATTGGTTGTACCTCCTGCCCCCCTTCTTTACTCTTGACCAATGGGATTCAATCTCCCTTCACCGGTGACTATAAAAGCTGTGTCCATTCTAATGTGTCTTTAGTCATTGTTTGTTACTGATGATGGCCTAACCTTCGAAATCGATTCAACATTGTAACTTTTCATTTTTTCGTGGAAATAGAGAACGTTTTTCACTAACTTCCGTTTTGAAAGGGTTTCCACAACTTCGTCGCGAGTGATTTAGTTCTTATTTATGTTGTTTCATCGGGCGACACCCGACTCAGTCCAGGGCCTCCCCGACTCAGTCCCGCTAAGAAATAGAAAGGTCAGTCCGCCCTCCCGACTCAGTCCCACTAGTGGAAGTCCCGACTCAGTCCCGCTAGTGGAAAATTCCGTGAAAAATGCCAAAATTCTGATTGATATCGTCGTGGTGTTTATTAAATTAAAAAAATACTTACATCATAGTAAGATCGTCATAATTATGCACTATACGATCACATAAATAGGTAGGTATCACAGTCTCGAAATAAGCAACAAATACTAGCTTACGATATTGTTGATATATTTACCAAGACTCAAATGAAATTTGCATCCCACCACAGCAACGCTCTGCCATACATTCCTGATCGCGTTGTGGATCCCTATTTCAAAATCAACTACTACGGTCATGGGCCAAAACTGTTGGTTCACTAGTTTCAAACAATGCAGTGATGAGGGAGACACCTCATTGTCGGGGTATTCACGCAAGGCCCCATCTCTTTGGCCTTTGGCTACCTTTGATAATTGACACGCTCATGACTAAACTAACACTGAACACTCAGTACTGGAGTACTCTTATCGCTTTCATGTTCGGACGGGACTGAGTCGTCTAACTGCTCAAAGCGTAGCGGGATCAAGTCGGGCAATCGCAATATCCCGCTTCTGCCAGTTGGGATCGAGTCGGGTGTCGCCCCCACAACTTCGTCGCGAGTGATTTAGTTCTTATTTATGTTGTTTCATCGGGCGACACCCAACTCAGTCCTTCTAAGAAATAGAAAGGTCGGTCCGCTCTCCCGACTCAGTCCCGCTAGTGAAAGCCCGACTCAGTCCCGCTTGTGGAAAATTCCGTGAGAAATGCCAAAACTCTGATTGATATCGTCGTGGTGTTTATTAAATTGAAAAAATACTTACATCATAGTAAGATCGTCATAACTATGCACTATATGATCACATAATAGGTATCACAATCTCAACAGTAATTTCTCTCAATCTTCACCTTTGCTACTTTTGATATCCATTGCCTGGAAAGCGGTAATGACGCTGCTCCTACTTTTGGGAAGGCAGGGGGTTCTCTTCCTTTTAACTCGGTAGGCCACTTTTTTCAAATAATGCAGTGATGAGGGAGATACCTCATTGTTGGGTATTCACGCAAGGCCATTCTTACCACCTATGAACGTAATTTGTTTATCATAACAATTCTTTGGATATCACCTTTGATAATTGACACGCTCATGACTGAACTGACACTGAACACATAACGGCGGCGACCAACGCTACGGAGTTCTCTTATCGCTTTCATGTTCCAACGGGAATGAGTCGTCTAACCGCTCAAAGCGTAGCGGGATCAAGTCGGGCAATTGCAATATCCCCCTTTCACCAGTTGGGATCGAGTCGGATGTCGCCCGTTTCATCCTATTATATACATATTCAATGATGAATTTGTAAGGGCCAAAAGCCCAAATCACCAATAAAGATTCTATTCGATGCTTGGTGACTTCGGTCATCTGCGATTTTTTCCTGTGGGGGTCACTCTGTGCCCAACAATGGACGATTGGAAGGAAGCTATTCGCGTGGAAGTCACCTAAGTTAACACAGTGATGTTTGAAAGAGTTTATGCGAACTTCCAAGAACGCCTCCAGCGTTGCAACACCTAAAACGAATACCACTTGAATGATGTGATTTTCAAAACTTAACTTTGAAAATTCTATTCAGTTACAAAGTGAAATCTGTCAATAAAGTTGTTTCGGAGTAGAAATTACCGATTTTTTAAAATCCGTTCGTCCGTGGTTCGCCTGTATTATTATAGAAGGGTCAAAAAGTCGAGAACGTATGTAGGAAGATATAAACTCAATTGAATGGGTTACGCGAAAAGTGAAGAGCGAACCGAAAGGAAAATGGGGAGGAAAGCTGGCGGGATACGAAGGAATCGGCGAACCATCAATTGTACGCCTCACTGAACCATCATTTATCGGTTGGACGAACCTATCTAAATCTAAAAGATCTCGCCAGAGTACCGCTGATATTTGAGGAAATCGGAAACAGTATAGGTCAACATAGAATTATGAAGGACGGAGTGCTAAACATTTAGCACTCAACAAGCTCTCATTTGAAAACGATATAACATTATACAATACGGTCATTTACGAAAATTAGCTCATACATGCAGCATGACTGGAACTTTTTTAAATGTCGGAATGTGATGTGCGGTGGACAAAAAATACAGTAGCTCCACTCATATTGGGAAACACAGCACCCATCCAGGTTGAAGGTTCCTGATGAATCGAATAATCAGTCCAACTTCTTATTCACTGGTTTCAAGGCCATCAAGTAGTCATAAAAGCAGTGTATACTTCTTTAGGCTGAATCTTATCCACCAAAGTTGGGCCAGATGGAGCCTTCAGCTACGGACTTTGGCATCTGGCCAGGGTTGCCAGGTGTCCGGTTTTGGCCCGGACAGTCCGGGTTTTTAACAAGCTGTTCGGGCGAAAATTGCTCCGGTTTCCACAGGAAGAGCGGCACAATTCCAGTTGTTGTAGGTCCTGTCGTAGGTTTTATCCAGCAAAGTCAGTCGTGACTTCTGAGGGTAAATTTACCCTCAAATGTAGCCCCAGAACCCAAGAAGTGTGTCAATTGCAAAAGGATCAATCTGGAATACATTCATGCGGTGGAGAACCCTAATTGCCCTGTATATAGGCGGGCACTCAAAAGGTACATCAGGAGAGTCAAACCCACTCATGGATGTTCAAAAAGCTTCGGAGGCAGCTGGCAATAGATCCATACAATGATAAGAATCCTACAGGGAAACCTCCATAGGAGCTCAACAGCCCAAAACCTACTTCATCAATTGGTGCAGGAAAAAAGAACAGACATTGTGATAGTAAGTGAGCAGCACCACAATAACACTAACCATAAATGGTACACGGACAACCTTGGAACTGCTGCCATATGGTCAGTGACACAAGGGCACATAGAAGACCAGGGAAGTGGTGAAGGATATGTATGGCTAAGAACTGGGGGAGTTACCTATTTCAGCTGCTACTTCACACCAAATGAGTCCATTCGTAACTTTGAAAGAAAATTGTGGGGCCTTGAAGATGCTATTCAAATAGTGAGTGGGGACAAAATAGTGGCAGGGGGTTTCAATGCAAGGGCTCTAGAATGGGGCATGCCTGACCCTGACCGTAGAAGGAGGCTCATTCTGGAAATGGCAGCAAGAACAGGGTTAATACTACTCAATGAAGGAAACACGCCCACTTTCCATCGTCTGGGACAAAGGGGGACAATACCAGATATCTCCCTTGCATCAGAAACCACTGCCAGGAAAATTCGCAATTGGCAAGTTATTGAAGATTATACAGGGAGTGATCACCAGTATATATCCTTTGAATTTCTACCAGTGAACCGGCAGATAAACGACCAAATAAATAATTGCAGGAAAGATGTAGGATGGAGCTTGGCTAGATTAGACCGTGATGCAATGGTAGTTGTTTTACTGGAAGGAGATCGAATACTAGCTGACAAAGAACAGAATAATGAGCACACTGCAAATGCTGAGGAAGTAGTAAGCCAAACAATGCAGATCCTCACAAAAGCCTGCGATGCATCGATGTCGAAAAAAATCTTGACATCTGCTAAGCCCCCAGTCTACTGGTGGAATGAAGATATTGCAAAACTCAAAAGGACATGTAATCAGCTGAGGCGCAGAGCCCAGAGAAGCAGAAGAAGAGCAAATTGGCTGCAGATTCAATCAGAATACACTGAGGCCAGAAAACGACTTCGCCATGCAATAAATAGAAGTAAAGCAGACTGCTGGCAGACAATCATTGAGGAAGTAAATATTGATACATGGGGTCGAGGGTATAAGATCGTGACCGGAAAACTCCAGGTATCATGTGGACGGGTACCAATGAGTGAAGAAAGAATGGATCTCATTGTTGATGGGCTCTTCCCAACACACCCTCCCAGGAACAGTAATTATGCACCAGAGGATGTAATAGATTCCCTCCTATTCTCTGAAAGCGAATTAAAGAAAGCGATTGGAGCTTTAAAAAACAAGAAAACACCAGGACCAGATCGCATACCCTCAGAGGTGTTAAAAATAGCAACAGAAGTCTGTCCAAGGCTACTATTACGAATGTACAATTCATGCCTTAGAGATGGGATCTTTAGCAGTAGATGGAAAAAAGCTCACCTGGTGCTTTTAGACAAAGGAAAGGGTGATCCAAACTCTCCATCCTCTTGGAGGCCTCTTTGTATGTTGGATACTGCTGGAAAAGGTTATGAGAAGCTTCTCCTGCTTCGCTTGATGCCTGCAATAGCCGCGTCAGGAGACTTATCCCCCAGACAGTATGGATTCCGAAAGGGTCGGTTCACTGCTCATCCACTGGCAGATGTAGTGAACACTTTGAAAAAAACACAGGAAGGTAGTAGATATACTAGGAATCTGGCAATGCTAGTGACCCTGGATGTGAAAAATGCCTTCAATTCTGCAAGATGGACTGATATGTTAGAGTCTCTGGATACCACCTTTAAAATACCAAGATACTTGCTAGCAGTTATGGACAGCTATCTTAAAAACCGAACACTGGTTTATGAGACGGCTCAAGGGGAAAGGGAGAAAGAAATCACCGCAGGAGCAGCCCAGGGTTCAGTTCTGGGCCCACAACTATGGAACGCGTCATACGATAGTGTTCTACGTCTGGAAATGCCAGAAGACTGCTATCTTGTCGGATATGCAGATGATGTTGCGGCAGTTATCCTGGCTAGAACCACGGAATTGGCACAGAATAAACTGAATCAAGTAATGGTAAAAATCACTAGATGGATGGAAGACCATATGTTGACATTAGCAGCAGCTAAAACCGAAGTAGTTGTGTTCACTCGAAAAACGGATCCCTACCATAATCCCAATACAAATAGGGAGTACAGAAGTCACCAGCAAACCAACAGTAAACTACCTGGGAATCACATTAGATACTAAAATTACATTCTGGGAGCAAATAAAGAAATCAGCAGACAAGGCATCAAAGAAAACAACTGCTCTTAGTCATCTCATGAGAAATGTCAATGGCCGAGACCATGTAAGCGTCGTCTCATGATGACCGTTGTACAATCAATACTCTTGTACGGTGCGGAGGTATGGGCAGATGCCCTAAACATTGCCTACTATCGCAAGAGAATTATTGCAGTTCAACGAAGAGGAGCGCTGAGGATTGCATGTGCCTACAGAACAGTGTCAGAGCCAGCCATACTCGTACTTACAAGCAGCATCCCAATCCATCTATTGGCTGCAGAACGCAAACGAATCTTTGATAGAAGAGAGGAAGGAGAAAGAGCTCATTTAGCCGCTGAAGAGAGAGAATATACAATGGCAAGATGGCAGGAAATGTGGACTTTAGAGCAGAGAGGGAGATGGACTGCACGCTTGATTCCTCAGATCAAGGTATGGCTAGATAGAAAACATGGAGAAGTAAACTTTTTCCTGACTCAGTTCCTTTCTGGGCATGGGCTGTTTTACGCATATCTCTATAAAATGGGGAAAGTAGACTCCCCAATATGTCCATACTGCCAGGAAATGGACGATGATGTGCTCCATACTTTCTTTGTATGCAAGCGATGGGCTGCAAAAAGAAGAGGGCTACAGGATGCTCTGGAATTACCACCTCAAGACGTGACACCGGAGGTGGTAGTAGCCAAAATGATGGAACGAGAGCAAAAATGGAATTTTGTAGCTGCCTACGTTGAAGACATCCTCCAGAAAAAGATCATCTTGGAACGGGAGAGACAGAGGAGGAGGGAGCACATGGACCGAGAGGACTGAAGAAATTTCTCAAGGACTCGGCCTGAAGTAATGTGTTAAACAGTTCCAGGCTGAGTTCCAACGTGGGAAAAGGAAGGTGAGGTTTTAGTGTGTTTGAATCATACATAACCCGGAGTGCGGTCCCTTTTGGGTATCTTACGAGATCCGATTACCACCTTAGGATCTTAAAGATTTCCTCACCTGCCTACGTAAAAAAAAAAAAAAATCGTGACTTCTAGATGACTACCTACATCAAAGGTAAGTAATCTTTTGGAAATCGACGCTAGAAATTCATCTTTAAACGTCCAAAATCATTAACATTTGTACTCTTGTCTTTCATGTTGAAACTTTTTTTTTTTTCACTTACTCCGATGAACACAAAAAATCAGGTGATTCAATTTCAGAAGCTATAAAGGAGGGAATTAAAGAAGCTACCCCACATGAACCTCGAGAATCTCGCAAAACTTGGAGAAAATTGATTTCATTTTGCTTCTCACAACAAATATTACGATTTTGCACGTGGATTAGCTGATCTGGAAGAGAGGAAATTTATATCCTTCACCAATATCCTCTAACCTTCCTTTATTTTCTAACAACTATCCTCCAAATTTAAAGCAAATCTATTCATTAGATTCGTTGAATATACGAGTTTGAGGAAATTTACGTTGACGCTGTCACACACATTCTTACTGTTTCAACTGCGATGAATCATGTGGAGTAGGTGTGGAGTAGGCTAGAGGAGATGAAATATAATTTAGTTTAATTTCAATCAACATCGATCATAAACATGGAATTGAAATCGTTAAAAGGGCTGTATATAATTTGAATTTCAAAGGAAGCAAAGTAGGTCAATCTTCATTACGAATACAATGCTTCCCTGCTTTCAGCAGTGAGAGAGATAAATAATATGTCAAAACTAAGTCTCTTATGATCTCATCATCAATTGTAAATGACACTGTGTAACGGAATTCAAAAAAATTGTTTGTGCCTGGGCTGGAAAGGATTGTGCCTGCATTGTTCAACCTGAACCTACAAAAAAAATGAACAGTGTTCCTCGAAATGTTTGCTCCGAAGTAAGGAGTTTGCCTTTCGTGTGTTTTAATATGCGAAACGACTAAAATATTCATATGGTAAGCAAATATGAATGAGTAACACGAACGAAAACCTTTCTAAAATCAAAGCAATCTTCTCTTTATCTTAGTAAAAACAGAATAAAATCGGAGTTCAACCAAGGAACAAGAAGAAAAGAAAAAAAAATCAATCATTATAGATATGTGTAAGTATAGCATTTACAAGTTAAATTAACCTTTTTACAAGTCAAATTAACCTTTTTACAAGTCAATTTAACCGTTTTACAAGTCAATTTAACCTTTTTACAAGTCAAATTAACCTTTTTACAAATCGAAATAACCCTTCTACAAATCAAAATAACCCTCCTTGAGCAACGCACAAAAATCGTTGAAGGGCAAAGAAAAGAAACTGAATACATTGAACACGACAAAGTAGGTGTAATAATAATTGGAAAAGATAATTTTCCAACAAAAAATATATCAAAATTTTCCATCAAAAACTCAATCAACAATTATATCGATTTTCCAACCAAAAATATATCATCATTTTCCAACAAAAAAATGAGGTAGGTAGGCAAAGAGGTCAATCAATATATACCTATTTAAAGTTCCGAAAGTAAGTCGATCAACAATATGAGTCCCGGAAAAAAAAAAAAAAAAAAAAAAAAAACGGTCATACCAATGGCTGTCCTTCGGCAGCTGTCGGAAGTTTCAAAAGTACATCAACAACATAATTTGAACAGTCGGTGTTGCTTATAGTTGAAACGCCACGAGAAAATTCATGAAAAAGGAATGCCAGTTACACCCGTACTCTTATTTCTTAGCCCTTCAACGATTTTCTTGCATTGCTCAAGGAAGGTTATTTTGATTTGTAAAGGAGTTATTTTGATTTGTAAAAAGGTTAAATTGACTTGTAAAAAGGTTAATTTGACTTGTAAAAAAGATAAATTGACTTGTAAAAAGGTTAACTTGACTTGTAAAAAGGTTAATTTGACTTGTAAATGCTATAACTTGTAATACACAATAATTTTTTCTGCTCAGGTCTTCTGATTGGAGTAAACAAATATTGTTTACTCCTCGCCTCGAAAGCAAATATTCATTAATAGGAAGGTCATAATCTACTCTGTTTTCGCATAATGGATGGCAAATTACCATCTTTAGCAAGTCACATGAATCAAGTTTTATTGTTTCAATAAAAGTTGAAATGGATATGAATGTGCATGTGATAAATTTTATAATTATTAGTTTGGTATATCAATATTGCAATGGAGATAAATGGTAGATATTGGTGAAAACAATGTTATTTGAAATCCATCAAACGCCTTTCATTCGACATTTGTACCAAACATAAATCGATATATATATAGAGTTCAGAGGATTTCAGAATTCTCCCTCCTGATTCTGGCTCGGATCACGGCCCGTGTATCCTGGAGCTGTCTGTTTGGAATGCTCCATTTTCAAAGGATTCCCGCATTTGTTAGCGGCGAAATTGAAATGGATGCCCGAGAAGTGTGCTGAATATTGTAACTTAATTTCGAACTGCCCATCTATAAACCAATCTGATTCGGTTTACGCGATTTACAATGCGATGAAAACGTTCATAATCAAGTGCGCTGAGGATCTGAACATTTTTCTGCCCTCTAAACCGCATCCTTCTCATTTTCGTCGCAGCCCATGGTTTGACTCTGAATGTGTCTCGGCAAAATACGAGATGAGAAGCTTCAGAAAGCTTCGTCACAAAGGTTTTACCCAGCCCTTCATAAATAAGTATTTGGAAAAAAGAAAAACGTACAGAAAGCTTATTGGATCTAAAAAAAAAACCTACTTTTCTGAACGTTTGCTTCTGGCTTCCAGTCGTGATTCAAAACGTTTTGGATGGCTGTTGGAAGACTCAAGGGGTGATCAGCGCGTACCTGTGGGCTTAAAATGGAAATTGAAGTTCTTATACATTCTGAATTTGTTCAATTTGATTTTATCTTCTGGAGTCGTCCCTTCTGGGTGGGTGAAAATTCATTCAGCTGATGAAGGTATTGTCGTGGTAGCCTTGCTAAAATTTTCTCTTTAATTCTCCTCAACACTATCCTTTGTTCCATGGGGTTTAGGAAGGGCAGAGGACTATCGAATCAATATTCACATTAGCTAGTATGGCCCACATTTCAACCAGATTGAGAGGAAGGAAATTATACTGCACCTTCGTTGACTATAAACGAGCCTTTGATAACATTTATCATGAATTGTTGTGGAATAAGCTGCATTCAATGGATGTTAGTTTCGTTATGGGCAGGCAGTGTTTTCTATTAGACTGGGGACAGAGTTTTCCAAGCCCTATGACATCACTTCTGGGATTGTGCAAGGTGATATTCTTTCACCTCTCCTATTTGCCTTATTTGTTTCAGATTTTGATTAGTTCATGCTCTCAAAAGGTATTGAAGGAGTGAGTATTGATGGGACTGTTTCTCTGATCTCATTGTTTTATGCTGATGATCAGGTCTTACTCGCTTATACTCCTCGGAATATGAATCGAGCTCTCGAAGCTCTGAGCGAATATTGTAGTTTGAATAAACTTACTATCAACGCTTCCAAGTCTAAAGGGGAGGCAGGCTTCAAACAGATTTTGGTGTGGTTAGGATAAATTGGAGACAACTTCCACATACAGTTACTTAGGAGTTCTCTTCTCCAGGACTGGATTGTTTTTCCAGCAGGCCCGATTTGCTATTAACAAGGAAATTGCAGCTTATAAGAACGTATAGCCAGTTATTTTCAAAACTCAAGCGGCATCCCCCGAAGCTTGGTATGGGCTCTCTCTTCTCGAGGCTATAGTGAGTAATATGCTCTTTAGCACTGAAGTGTGGGCCTCTCAATATGCGGAAATCCTGGAACGTGTTCAGGTTAGGGCCTTCAAGTCACTAATGGGTTTAGCGCTTAACAAGCCAGATTACATAGTTAGATTGGAACTTGGCCATAGTCACATACAATTCTTGATAGCTAAGGCGATGTTTGGCTGGTGGAGTAAACTCCTGGCCATGCCTCAACACAGACTTCCCAAAATTTGCTTTGAAAGATTGTTGTCCCTCATCCAAAGTTTTCCCGATCCAAAATTCAACTGGTCTTTGCAGCAGAAGAGCATCCTTAAAGATGCAAATCTAGAAAGTTTGTGGATATTTAGAGATCTCACCATCATTAAGGGGGAAAAGCAGGATTTCTTAGATGTCTTCCTCAATAACATATACCAGGCTGATTTGTAGAGGTCCTCTTCGTCTTCCTTCACTTACTGCCCACGAAATTCTCCTTTTAGCCCCCGGCAGACTGCATTGTAACTCCAAAATGACTACTCGTTATTCACAAAGAGACTTCTGTGTCAAATAAGGTGTGCGAACCCCTCTTTTTGCCAAGTGATCCTTCATGGAATAATGGAATAGTCAACCGCTTTGACAGCTCCGGAAGTTGCTCGATATGCAAGCCGACAGCCCGAATAAGCTGAACCACCTCATCTCTTCCTGCAAAGTTTATCCCTTCGAAAGCTTCAAATACTTTGAAGCCCTTTTTTGAATGAAACCGTTTTCCGATCAGTTCTACTATGCAATGATAGAAAGGAGGTAGGGATATTAGTAGGATTTCTGCAGTCTGTTTTACGACAACGGGCATTTACTGTAAGCGCCGATCCTTTTTTCGTCTAAATTGATTTTGATGTTATGTGACACATCTTTTTTATCCTTAATTTCTCTCTTTGTGCCTTACACTTTTGGCTGTTGAGCAAAATTTTCAACTCAGAGTTTCTTTTTTCTTTTTCCGATGTGTTTTATTTGAATTTAAAGAAATTTGTATTTCATTTCAATATTAGTATTTCAGTTTATTTCCATGCATGCGAACTCTTGTAAAAAAACTTGTTTTTAACACGATATAGCATCTATATGTATAATTTGGTATTTGTTTGACTAGTGACATGTATCTATATTCGGGAGGTTAAATGTCTTGTCTTGAGTATATAGATTTTTATTCACGACGTTTCTACCCAGGAGCTGGGTCCTATTCATGTGAATTCTAGAGAGACATAGACAAGAAATCAGTATATCTAATTGGTAGGTAGGTAAAAACTAGTTCTGCATAGATATAAGGATGAAATTTCTTACATTGATGTACTGGATCTTCAAAGTCAGATGTAGAGACTTATGAAAAGTAATAAACAACACAAGTTGTTGGTGAAGCCAGTTGACATACAATCACATGGCGCCCATGCCTTATCTTGCCATTATAACTAGGTATTTACCTGTTATATATATATATATATATATATATTGTTAAGCAGAACAACAATTCGAATAATTATCGCCGACAGACGAATACGATTACACGAATACGAATATAATCGCAGTTGACTCAGAATCAACGAATAATATCGCGATTTCAATCGTATGCGTATTCGACGATAAGATGATGCCCAACACTGAAAGGGGCGAATAATGTGTAGTTATGATTAATTATATTATAATAATTTCTCCGTGTTTTGCTTGTCTGTAATGAATATAATCCCAAAGATTCGCCATCCGCAACGCTGTACGTTGTATGACTATTTTCTCTAATAAACCTTATGAAATACATTGATTGTAATTAATGTGCAAAAAACAAGCATAGTGTTTCAAAACAATATGTAGTGTATGCAAACCTTTTAGTTAATGGGAAGATGACTTAGTCCTAGAATTTTGTTCCTCAACTTTACTATAAAGCGTAAAATTATGGGGTCCTGGTGGTGTAATGCAGCGTTCCTAATTGCAGAGCGGGAAGCCCCGAGTTTCGATAATAAATATACTAGGTATAAACAGGGTTTAATCATTACGGACCAGTGTTCTGCGTAGAAGGGCTATCTGATACAGAAATAATAAACCTTTGTGTATTAATTTGCAGCGTTTTTCAAATCGTATTTCTCTAAGACAACATCCCTTTTGGGTCAGATTTGAAAAAAAATTCTAGTAGCCTGTGATTTTAGTTTGTGTAATTCAAACATATTCTACCAATCAGGTCCCCAGTTTATTCAATGATGTCCATAATACCCCATCCCCCTCTCCCAAAACACCCCCTATTGGTTAGATTGGAAAACTTCAAGTAGTCTGCGATTCAATTAAGACATTTCAAACATTTCTTACCAATCAGCTCCCGTTTATTTAGTGATGGCCAAGAAACCCCATTTCACCCCCCCCCCCCCCCCCCCCTCCACCAATCCTAATGGTCGGGTTTGAAAATTTCAAGTATGTACCTAGTCTGCGATTCAAGTTGTAGTAATCCGAACATATTTCAACAATCACGTCTCCAGTTTATTTACGGATGTCCATGATTCCCCTCCTCTCCAAAACAATCACCTATGGGTCAGATTTGGAAAATGTTTAGTAGCTTGTGGTTCAAGGTAGAATAATCCAAACATATACCACCCCCTCCAATCCAAGATACCAATTTCACCCCCCCCCCCCCCCCCCCCCCTCCTCTAAAACATCCGTCTGTCTCAAATTTAAAAAATTTCAAATAACCTATAATTTGGATTGGACTGATACAGACATTTCCTCATACTCATAGAAGTTGTCCAATGACCCCTGTAACCGTGAAAAGCGGACAGACAGACAGAGAAAAATTGAGAAAATGGTACCAATCGTCTTAAATAGCATGAATCGGAAAAGAAACGCAAAATTACAAGATTCTAATCAATGTACAGAGAGGCATACTTACGATTTTACTAATATAGATTGGCCTGTTAACTGGCCCAGCTGCCTGTACAGTTTCCAAGCGAGCAACTGTCTATTTGTCCGAGCTCGCTTATATATTCAGAGGGTCGTTGGGGGATGTCGATTTCATTATACCATATGAGTTTCACCACGATCGTTTGATTATCAAGTGCTGCGTATGGACGAACGCCAAATGCTTCAAATCAAATATATTTATTGCCTCAAGTTTTTCTTGTACAATACACTGTTATGAATTGTCTCTTAAAATACAAGCAAACTAAATACTTCAAAATTAATTAATTTTTTCAGTTCCTTGCTATATAAAATTCCATCGTTTACAGTTGAATCATTATAAAGCTTATAGTTACTTGTAATAAATCAAAACTTAATCACAATTAGAAATGCAAATACGTATTATGAATTACGGTTCTAAAGTAAAACAATAATAACTCTTCAATACAATCCCAAACATTTATTTCCACCTACACTCCATCTTTCTATTTTCAATAATCTCCGCAATATAAAAAAAAGCAATA
The DNA here is from genome assembly GCA_030762985.1 of Adelphocoris suturalis. Taxonomy (NCBI): domain Eukaryota; kingdom Metazoa; phylum Arthropoda; class Insecta; order Hemiptera; family Miridae; genus Adelphocoris; species Adelphocoris suturalis. Next base: position 80,061,472 of record CM061045.1, on the reverse strand, counting down.
TACAAACAAAAATCATAGTCCGTTATGGTGTGAAAGGAAAGCATTATTCTTCTCACATACCAGCTTCTTCTATAAGGTCACCCAAAAACATTATAATTCTGGTAAATGTCAAAAGGAACTTTCCAAACATTTTGGTTTCATCCAATCCTTTACATTTAAGGATTCTAAGTATTTCGTATCTAGAGAGCCACCTATACGAAAAGTACTTAATCCTATCCATTGCGAGCTGGGGACATTCACCTATTACGTGCTCTATGGTTTCATTTCTCTTTATATTGCATAAAACACACTTTTGAGTCTGGTCTACTTTCAGATATTTATTCTTGAAATTTAATTGAAGTATACCATGGTGCGACAGTCTGACTTGAGCTATTAATCTTTTAGATATTATCAGCACATCAATGCCAAGATATACCTCTGCACTCATACTCCCCTGTATTTCATGGTATAGCGGGGAATAGGAAGAACGATTTATCCTTTAAATATCACTATATTCATATCTCATTTGAAAGCAATGGATAATGGCATTTCTTTTTTGGTTTATTACGTCAGGATCTTGACTGTTCCAGACATCCTCAAACCCAATAGTAGCGAGGATTCTCCTTAGTTGAACCGCCCAATTATATTTCTCTTAATACTATTGCCCATGTTATGCGTAGCAACTAACTGTTGGTAGCAGATTACGGGGCACCTACCTTCGGGTATTCTGCGGATGTTTTCCCACCAACCAATCAATTTACCAATCAAAAATCGCTACGCATAACCGAGGCCGACCAGTTTTGGAGCGTATTATATACCCAGGCGTATATTGGGAGAGCTGTAAAGAGCTTTTAATAAATCTCGATTGAATAACCTCTAATTCCTCCCAATATCTCATACTCCATACTTCTGAGGCATACATTAGTGTGGAACCCACCAGTGAGTCAAATATGGTACAAGCAGACTCCCAGTTCTGGCATCTACTGCTTACCAGAACCTGCCTAGCCCCACCCCATGCCCTCAAATCTTTAGATTTATAGGTCTGCAGTGCTTTGCGAAACAATCCTGATGAACTAAATGGCACCCCTAAATACGTGTATTCATTGTATTAAATACGTGTATTAAATACGTGTGTTACTTTCACTATTTCATTTCCAATTAAAAATTCATAATCTTTATCCACCCCAGGCCTCTTACTGAAACAAACGACCTTAGTTTTATTTGCATTTAACTCCAAGCCCATCGACACAGAAAACTCATTGAGCGCCACCAGTTTACTTTCTATATCTTTGCGCGAGTCACCAAATATCACCGCATCATCAGCAAATAATAATAACAATACTTATATCATTCCTGCCGTCTATGTTCACTCCATCAAGACCTCTACTTCGCATATAGCCTTCCAAACCATTGAGGTATAAGGCAAAGAGGTTAGGGCTAACCGAATCCCCCTGTAACACTCCCAAAAAAACCTTATAAAAGCTCGTTAATCCCCCTTCAGCCTTAATAGCAACTTTTGCGACTTTATACAAGCTTTTTAGAACACTCAGAATTTTGCCTCTGATACCCATTTCCGCCAGTACGTTCCAGAGGAACGCCAAATACTTGTAACAAGCATGATCTCCACAGTACATCCTATTTCGAAGAAATTTTTATAGGTTGGATGGTTTAGACGGCAGGTCGTTCTGATAAACTCTTTTGCTCCCAAATCACTAGGACGCTTAAGCAAATGTAACATATATCAAGAATAATTTTCTCATTGCCAATTAACCGATTTTGTTCAAAAGCTGGAGGAACCCTCGGTTTGAACGTGGAAAAGGTACTACTTTGGATACAAAAAAGTGACCAGCTTTCGCAGTCAAACACCTTGTACAGTGATCTATTCAAATTATTTATTAGAAATGTAGAAGCGCGTGAAGTAGATATGCGAAGAATCGTTATGATTACAGTAAAAAAGAAATTTCCTATCGAATTGAGGTGAGGTAAGAGGAAAATAGAGCAGTATGTGTACAGTGGGTCCTAATGGAGCTCCTCCTAACTGTTTCCAAAAAAATATAACTTCGCTTCTTATTGCTAAAATGAGAATATAGGCAGTTGTTGTCAACCAGTTGGTTTGCTAGAAATGAATATGTGGCTCGAAAGCCTTTAAAACTGAAAATAATATTCTGACCTCGACAGGGGGCGAGTCTCACACCGCGAACGGGGAAGAGCCCAGCTTTGGTCCTCGTCGGATTTTGGGTGATCCGAATTTGACGGCCCACAGACAGCGAACAAGGCAGCAGGTAAAGAGCGAGTAAGAGGGCACGAGAGAGCGAAGAGAGAGCGCAAGTGCAATAAGCGAGAGAGCGAGAGAGAGAGGGAGAGAGAGAGAGAGAGAGAGAGAGAGAGAGAGTGAGAGAGAGAGAGAGACAGAGAGAGAGAGAGAGAGAGAGAGAGAGAGAACGAGAGCGAGAAAGAGGGAGAGAGAGAGAGAGAGAGAGAGAGAGTGATGCAGTGGAAGCTGAAAACAACAGAATCTTCCATAAGGAAACTGGCACGAGTCGATAACACGTGGCACATGGTAGCCTCAAAACAACATTGAGATGGAAGGAGGTACTTGCTGGTACTTACAGAAAAGCCAGCCACAAGATGGTACGTCGAAGAGAAGGTGGTTGTGACGATATTATTCAGGGATGCAGGGGCCCAGAGATTAATCGATGAAGAAACTCTGACGGAAGGATGCAGGGACCTTCAATGTATAGCGAGAGGCGCAGAGTTTAAAGGAGACGAAATGGAAGTCGACATGGAGAGACGTTGAATGACGTGCTGGAGCTTTCTTTGGAGAAAGGAGGTCAAAAATGAAGAACGGCGCAGGCGCCGTTGGTTATTGTTACCTGTTGTTTAACGCTTTATGAGGAAGCGATATTGACCCTGAAGGTTGAGATTAGGACTGAACTCTGTACTTTCATAAGTTCATCTCAAAGATAAGAGTTGGCTTTATGATGCTCTCTCTGACTGGATGTCGCCAAAGATCGCCGAAACACCCTCCATGTAATATTTCATGATTATTTGAAATATTTCAACTTGGCAATCGTTTATTCTCTATTTTTGGAGCCATTGCAATTGATAGCTTTTTTTTTTCTTCGATGATTCTCCAAAAAATGAAACACCGATCGATGGAAACACGTAAATACTTTCATGAAGCGCCCCCAAAACCCGCACAGGTGATGTTAACTCAGTAAACGGAAAGAAGTTCCTCTCTCAGATGATTTAGAAGCACAATCCACATTTGAAATTCATTTCGCAAGCCCCGTCGGTCCTCCTCTGTCGAGTCGATCGGAACCTCGACACAACTTCTCATTCCACATCATGTCGTTTCAGCTTCTACTTCGGCCGTTTTTCGGGTTCACCGAGTCGTGCGGATGGGACAACTTTTTTCCCTCTTCCCAAATGAATACTAAATTATTTAGCCCGGGATCTCTCCGATAGCGTCACAACCATCGAACGTTTCACCGGTCTCTGAATAAATCAAAGAGCGTAGAATTTATTCGGGATAACCGAACAATGACGATGCCTCGAACTTTCTATATAACGCTGTATTACTCTCCGAGCCCGTCAGTAGTACCCACTTATGTATATCTCGACGCACAGCGGGACGAAATCGGAAAATCGTGACCGAAGTCGCGTTTTTTTTTTTTTTTAAGTTGATACGAAAAAGCTGCATATTATTACGCAACGGTTTATTTTAGCAATTTTTTGTAGAAAATGAGGCTATTGCCATGGTTCGGAAAAATTTAAAATCGAAATTTATGAAAAATGTCTTCATAGAAATCCGTTGCCTGAAGTTTGCGCTTTTTCATATATATATATAAGTTACGTATAACGCCTTATATAAGTTATATATATATATATATATATATATATATATATATATATATATATATATATATATATAGAGAGAGAGAGAGAGAGAGAGAGAGAGAGCTCATTTCAAGAATCACCACATTTGGAATTGCGCAGCAACTACTAATGATGCAATTATGCTGAAATTGATATGGGTTGATCAAGTTATGTTGTCTCAACTGTTCTCAAAATTTGATCTAGAAAGGATGACTAGGGCATAACACAACTGGTTACCCAACCCAAATATGATGGAGGAGGACCTACCTTGACATAACTAAATAATAATGAATCAAACAATGAAGACTAATGAAATTTTCATGGAGTGTGCGGATTAGCTCCCAGACGGTCACCTGTGATTCTCATGCTGTTGAATCAAAAGTAGCCTGTGCGCATGCGGCAATGTGAATTTTCATCATAACACCGTTTCCTTATTATCTGTTGGTCCGATTTTTTTCTAACTCGGTAGGTAAAAATGTTCTTGGAAAATATCCTATAAATTAAATCGCGATTGGTAGAGTAATAACCATTGCGCATGCGCGAAACTATTATCGATGGACACTGGCAAAACTCCGAGCTTAATGGAACGAGTTTGATGAAGTTTTCAAGGATTGTGCGGAATAGTTTCAAGACGAGAATAAGTTTCATTTCCGTCACATAAATAGTAATCTGTACGCATTCGCAAACGTCATTTATCATAACATTGATTTTTATTATCTATTGACCCGATTTCGTTCAAACTCGCAGATAAGATGAGTATATGTTCGAGGAAAATTTCCTGTGATTATATCGTGATTGGTGATGTAATAACTATTGCGCATTGGCAAAACTAAAATTGATAGATATAGAGAAAACTCCGAGACTAATGCTCCGATTCTTATGAAATTTTCAAGGATTGTGTGGTTTAGCTCCTAGACGTTCCTCTATAAATTTCATTGCCGTTGGATTATTAGTGCCTAGTCTGTGCGCATGCACAAATATTAATTTCTTATACCGTCGACTTATCAATTATTTCGACTTGCACTTTGTTCTTCAACTAATTCTATACGTCCATGTTACAATATTTTAGTATGCTTTAATGCCCACCCACCTTGGCAGAGGTTTTTATTTAACACAACACCGAGTCGGGTTACTGCGTCACCCCACGGGCGCAACTTGGTGTTTTTGTAGCATCAAAGTATTTTTTCTATACTGCAACTTACTTTTGTCATCAAATTGAGTGTTGATGAGTAAATCTAAAAAACCTTATGTCCTTGATGACATGCATTGTTACCATACTCAGAAAATTTGGACGTCAGGGTGTCTGAGTCACCCCACCCGACGGGTTAACAACGACTAGTCTGACGTTTACTTTCATCGGGAGTTTTCGATGGTCATATGCTGCTTCTAACGGAAGATCACTGAACATTAAGTGGATACAATAGGGAGAAAAATTGAAAATAAATCATGCGACGAGAATGAATATAAAACTACGTGTCAGGACGACGGAAACCGAGCGAACACCATAAACGGTTGGATATGAGTGGCCAGTCGTAACTGTCCCTTTATGCGTTTATTTTACGTCCTATGTTAGGTTCGAGATTGAAGGGAAGCGCAGAGCGTGATAAATTTTATGGTCTGCGGAACTCGCTACACAAGATGAATTTCATTGTTGCCGTTTAAGAGAGAAAACGCCTGCTCCTTGAGGGTTCTGTCTAACGCAATCCGAGCGTTAGCCTGGGGATAGAAACCCTCCGATGAACGCTGTCAAGTGCATATGTGGGTGGAGTCCCGTGTCTTCATTCCTCTATAAACTTGTGAATATCGGTTTTTAAAGCCAATGAAAACCCATCTATTAATTAGGGGGAAGTTTAAAACCTAAAGGGTATAAAAAAAGATACTAGTTAGTAATTTACCTTTCGAAATAAAATCGAACAGTGATCATATTTCATAACAATAAGATATTTTTCACACATTAAAAATATACATATACCTGCGAAGTAATACCTCAACCAAAACAATGTAACAAAACTAATCATAACAAATACAATCAACCGATTCACTAAACATTATCGATATTATTTCAGTTCCGACGCCAATATTGTGATAATTCATGAATATTCTAATATCATTTGCAAATGTAATTATAGTTATTCCCTTCAAGAAATATACTGTGTATATCTGATATGTACGCTTAATATTATAACGATAATGAAATTCCACCTCGACCACTCTATTTATTTTCGCTTCTTAGACAACAATATTGTTGGCAATGATGGGTAGTTAAGCCTTAAAGTTAACATACCTAATCATGGGAAGAAATCGCTGAGGCCCCTTTAAATTGTCAGGGCTTCTTGGAGGTCAGTATAGGAGTGCTTTACCGTCAATCCCCTGGCGCCAAAACCATCGCTGTGTGATTAATTGATTACAATACTCAAAATTTCATCTGTAAAGGTTAGCTATCCGTCACAATAGGCCCCTATGGCGCTTCCCCTACAACCCTCGAGAGCTGTCCGTTCTCTTTTGCATTGAGTACAACATTTCAGCTAGAGTAACTAACTCACAATCATGATATTAACCTTTATAATCGATAATAATAATTTGGTTGGCTGCAATAATCGGCCCTTCGAAAACCATCTAACACACTTCGTTTTCAACTCCTAACCACACTCGTGGCCTTGATAACCTTTTTCAAAGGGCCTCAAATCTAAAGAGTGGGTATTTGGGAAAGCCAGTCAAGTGGTTGAGTGCAGTATCAGTTGGCAGTGTGGTTGGAGTTTCCTTTCCTTCGTAACTAACTTCTTTAGAAGAACAAACTTCTCTCTTTATATCTAATCCTGCATTTTTTATCTCTCAAGGGAGAAATATTTTTTTTCATCTAAAATTTAAATTAACTCTAAATTTTATTTTCTTCGTCGAGACTTCACAGATTGCCCACCACTTAATCCTGGTAATCTGTTTCGTATTTATTTTATACTTACCTACCAATTTCATCAAGCCCTTGCATTATTCTTAAGGCATCAATATTTGTTTGAAAACAGAGTTGATAGAAACAGGTCCTACGTTTCATTTGCAATTTATTTTATAAATGACCTACCTTTCTCCACACTTAAAATTTCTTTTATTCCTCCCACTTATAACAATTTCTAATTTCAGAAAAACTAAGTGGTAACAGAGCTGCTGCTTTCCATTTTTGAGATATCTTTCTCTCTCACAAAGCGATTACGTTGGGTTCTTATAGCTGAATATGAGTTTTTCCATTTAGCAACGAAATTTAGCTTAGGAGATCGGCTTTACATCTCTGTTTTCTTGTAGTTGAGAAACCAAGCAATCACTCAACATACCTGAATGGAAAACGCTAGTTGAAGGCGTTTTCATGAATGGTGTGAATTCCTCCGGGACTTTTCTTCATAGAATCGTTTTTCATGTAATTTTGAACCCCTGGAATAATATTCAGATGGATCCCAGATCGATATTCCAGTACCCATGGTTGGTACGCTTGAAAAAAATTGTATGAAAATTATAAGCATGGAAAAATGCCGGGGTGGTACTTTCATGTAGAATAGACATTCTTGGTCTCGTTTCCCTTGTGATTATTGACGCTGAAGCTATTGGGTTAGACAACTGAGCGTTGATATCATAGCCATGGATATAATGAGTGAAAAGTTGGTGTGTCACAGTGTTGGGCCCGACCTTTGCTCATGTCTAATTTTCCAAAATAAAGCTCAACCACGAGCGAAGGTGGAGCCAAAATGTGAAGGGTATCAGCACACAAGAAAATTGCAGCTAGCTTGGAGAGAGTAGAAGGATAAAAGCTTTGGCACCAGCGTTGAGGACGGACGGAACGGAAATTCTGGACGGAATTTATTGAATTTCGACGGTTAGGTCATCATCAGTAACAAACAATAACTTTGACAATAACAAACAATAACAATAACTTTGAAATTGTTTGTTACTGATGACTATCTAACCGTCAAAATCGGTTTAACATTGTTCTTTATTTTTTGTGGAAATAGACAACGTCTTTTCACTGAATTCGGTTTTGAAATGGGTTTCAACAACCTCGCCGCGAGTGATTTAGTTTGTACTCAATCTGGTCTCTAATATGAAACCATCAACTGCTCTCTTGGATCATACTCCATCCTCCAGTTTGCACTTGATTTACCAGACTCACGGTGTTATATATCCGTGTCTTCAGCTCTTTAAGTAGTATTATTTCCCATTAACTCTTTATTATTCTTAGCCTTCGCAGCCTTCGCGGTCCAGCTATAAGTTAGCACAGCGGTTCACCGGCGATTAGTTGGTGGAACAGTATCCACCAGTAATAAGTGCTACGGTAACGCCGGCTATTGGAGCTATGGAATTACAGCCTACCTGGTAAGAGGCTATGGTACGTACTAATCCGGCCATGTAGGCTCAACGTTCATAATAGGGTTCTATTAGTTCAGCATACCAACACACCTTTCAACGACGTTACAGAAGTCAAATCCAATGTACAAATTCACCCTCGCACACAGCCTCAACACATGGGGTTTTTCATCTAGGACTGTACCACACAGATTTGGGGTATAGCTTTAAATCTAATTTGTGTCCTTGAATCGAAAAAACATATCCATAAGCGGAGCCACTCACACGACTAACAAAATTAGAAATTTCTGGGCAAAATATGAGTTAAAGAATCTTGATTAGTGAATCTAAATCTTGATTAGTACCTACTCCATTTATCATAATAATTATTCTGGAAGTATAACTTTAAAGAATTTGACACCTCTTACAAGATAATAATCCAGTTATTTGATTGGTAATGTTGCCAATAGAGCGATCACCTCGGAACAAAGTAGGAGATAATTTTGACTAAGAGGACAAAATTTGAGATAATTTTCTAGAGTAGCCAAGCCTGGACAAAAATAGTTTTTTAGGAGTATTTAATACCTATCCCTTCACGAATTATGAGTCATCACAAAACAGTCCCCGTTAGTTGCCAATCGCAAATACTTTATTTCACCTATTCATATACTGACAAACCTTCACACTAACTTATGGAAATCAATTAGTCTTGAAAATCCTGTGAAACTGTACTGTTTGTAGTCCATGATTCGAGTATTCTGAAAGTCTGATTGGTAAGGATGCACTTTTTTTTGTGGCACCATGCATCAGAATTCTATGCTTGCTGGATGGCACGTGACACCACAGCTATTCTCCAACTATCTGCTTTTTTAGTTCTATCGAGTGCTAAAAATTCCAAATTTAAATTACCCTTTGTGGCCAAAAAGTGACGAGTTTATTGTCAACATCTGTCTTCTGCGTTCGAGTTTCTGAACTATTAAATGATCTAGAACTCGCAAACGGTGAAGAACTGTTTTAAAACTGTTTTAAAAGCGCGATTACTGCGCCTTCTCAGCTGTCAATGGAAATCTGTTTCAGACTGCATCATGGTGCCGCATCTTTTTAAAACTGTTGGTAAGTTAAAAATACATCAGATGAAGAAATAACACAGCTGAAAACTCGTTTTCAACGAACTTAATGTATATATATCCAGTTCGTGAACAGTTCAGGCAGTCCCATCAAGAGTCAACCCGAATACGAAATAAACAAGCGACTGCAATGGTTTTGACATTTCTCATGTATTCTTGTATCATTCATCTTATTGTACCAAACTGGAGAAATATTCAACGTACACTGGTTTTGGGCCTCACCCCTGTATTCTTCATCCGTTTTCCCAATTAAAACTGTTTAAAAAAATTATGTATATAAACTTACGGTTTCCTCTTGACCCCCCTTTTTTTTTTTTTTTTTTTCGATTCGGTTGAATTCGGAACAGAAAATGCCTCCCTGAAATTTTCTTTTTAGGGCTTCGTTTCTGAGTTATTCCACTTTTTGCGAAATACAGAAAATCGCCGATTTCTTTTAGACTTTACCAACAGTTTCTTACTATTTTTATCTTCAATTTTTTAGATGTTCACCACACTTTTGAAATCAGCATTAAACTATCTATCATCAGACCCCAGCGTCCATAATCAACAATCACCATCAGGGGGATGACATTACACTTGAACCGCTTACAATTTTAAAAAAGTTGTCCAAATCGTCGTTTGAAAAAAAAAAAAAAAAAAAAAACCCTCAAACTGTTCAGTACTATTACTGATTTATTAGAAGAACGTATGAGACGCCGTCTTCAGGACTAATGTAAGGTTCTTTAAATAATAGTGCAGACTGAACTATAAGTTTCAAGAAGCTGCTGTTTTCTTGACCCTTGAATACAATTTGCAGAAGGAGCAGAGGCTGCAGAAGGAGCAGGTGGCATTTTCGATTTGTCACAACACAACTGACTGGAAGTCTCCTCGTGGTTCATTTTTAAAACTGTATTCTGAACAGTGATTCTGTGTGTACTAAACAGTTTGAGGGTTTTTTTTTTTTTTTCAAACGACGATTTGGAAAACTTTTCTTAAATAGTAAGCGGTTCAAGTGTAATGTCATCCCCCTGATGGTGATTGTTGATTATGGACGCCGGAGTCTGATGATAGATAGTTTATTGCTGATTTCAAAAGTGTGGTGAACATCTCAAAAATTAAAGATAAAAATAGTAAGAAAGTGTTGTTAATGTCTAGAAGGAATCGGCGATTTTCTGTATTTCGCAAAAACGGAATAACTCAGAAACGAAGCCCCAAAAAGAAAATTCAGGGAGGCATTGTCTGTTCCAAATTCAACCTAGAATCGAAAAAAAAAAAAAAAAAAAAAACAATAAAAAAGGGGGGCCACGAGGAAACCGTAAGTTTCAATCGATGATTTGAGACCCTAAAACACGGAAAAATAAAAATCGGGCTTCCGCATTGTGAAGCTGAGTTGAAATACAATAGAATAGGTTCAGTTTAATTTTTCGATAGCTCGCACCGTAAGGCTGGAATTTCCCGATGGGCCCGTTTAGATGGGACACCCTGAATAATAATCATAATGATTTTTTTATATTTTTTCAATACGACTTTTTTTACCTCCATTTTTTAGCTTGTCATTATCCCTACTTCCCAAAATTCATGTATGGACAACGCCGAACTATCCATTTGCTCACAGTGAAACCACAAACATAACCCACATTTTGAATTCCGAAATCGATTGAGCAGAAGCTGAAAAAAAGTGTCCCAGACACCAACAACAAAAATTTTTCCAGCAGAACGTCTCAAATTTTCACATAGTTCCGCAATGCCACACCTCAAACCTTTGTACGGCGTTAAAATTTGAGCTTTGCTCCCCATTCATTTCTATTGGCACCCATTCTGTATATTGCCTTGTAAGAAACAAGGAAGGCAGGAAGGCGAAAATTCGCTGAAAAAATCATAACTCACCTTTTGGCGAATTTTTGAAGAAAATTAAGCTATTGCTCTCGCCTCAAAATTTGTAGAATGTGAATTTTTGAAAATATTTTATGCAGAAATCCGTTTCAGGCTATTCTGAATCATATTCTGAAGTTTAACGCATTTTTTTATGTATGTATGTATGTATGTATATATGTATGTGTCATTCCAGGCGATAACTGTCCGTAGAATTGTGCTAGAAACTTCAAACAAATTTTAAAATGTTAAGGACACAAAACGAAAGTTCAAGTTCGTTGGCCAGCATGATCGGATTACATCTTCGGATTGAAATTTTCAAAAATGTAGTCAAAATTTTCAAAATAGCCTGTTTTTGCGATTTGTTGTGCGAAATAATTTTTTCAGCATACTAACATGTTGTATATTCGGAATCAGCGTGAAATTTCCTATAAGAATATGTATCAAGTTTTCAAAAATTTCAAAGTAGAAAAATCAGTCAAAAATCTAAATAATGCCGTACGCTAGTTGTAAAAATCGGTAATAACTGTTCGAAACAGAGACTATAGTTTGTCTGTCAATTTCTTGCTGTGGGATACTAGATTCGAATGCAACTGACTTTATATCACTCGTAATATAAAGCCTCATCATAGATTGGCTGTGGAAACACGTTTCTTTCATATGACGTCGGTATGTTATTTTATTTCATGTCAAGATTTGATGATGTTATGATATTATAGTGTTAAGATTTCAACTGCCTTCAATAATGACCACATTGGACATCGAAATCTATGAATATTTACCTACATTTGTCTTTAAATCTACAAGATTAGTTTAATAATAATAAAGTATGAGTACCTCCTAATTATTTTTAATAGTTTGATCCCATGTTTGTCTATCAAAATCATAAACTAAAATTTCTCAACACGATCAATAGCGACTGAAATGTCGAAGATTTCTTCAAAAATTCGCTCATGAGGTCACGCTGCATGACTGGACTTTTTCTTCTTGCCTCTGAAATTTTCTGTGGGTGTTGTTGCTTTGTCGAATGAAAATAAAAAATGCAAATGTGATTTTTGAAGGTCTTACCCTACCCTGCTCTCTAACGTCAGATCATTGTGTTGAAAGATAATTATGGATTCTCGTGTGGGCGCTATGGTTTACAATACCAGCCAGTAAAATATCATGTAGGTATTTTGCTTGAATCAATTACAGAACTTACAAACCAATTTTTAAGCTACTTAAGCGCAACTTTTAGAGCCTATTAATATCTTATAAGGATCAACAGATGAAAACTGTATTAAGTTATTATATAAGCAGTATTCTTGTCACGTAAAGGCATCGATAGGTCTTTCCTTCTTTTTTTTATGAAGCCAGCGTAGGTGGCAGCGGTGGTGGCGTTGTGGTTGGCGAAGGTGGAAACAAGGCCATATGCCGCATGCTGCGACACAATCGTGTCGCCGGAGCTACTAATTGTTCCCTAAAATGAATGGGAATAGAGGTGAACTTAACATTGAGACTTATTGCCATGCGACGCCTCATTTCAAGCCCAAGACGAAACTAACCGAAATGTTGAGCTAACAAGTGAAATACCGGGGTTGAAAGAAAATTAACCTTATAATTATTATAATTATTTTGTAGTATGTATATTCAATATATTAAATTTTCTTTTCAACTGACAGTTTTTGTATATTCTTGATGAAATTGGATCCATCTCAGATGATATAATACCACAATTATAAGACGTTCGCAGTATTTCTTTACCTTTAAAAGTTCTTTACCTGGTTAATAGGAATAGGATCTGAAGGTTGCAGACGTGTGGACGCTAGTGTACATCATTTGTCAGCATTTTATTTTTTTATAGATGCCTATGTTGTAATGATCCCTGGTTACTCAAGATTCGCCAATCTTGAACTAAAGCCGATTAGTCTCTAGTCCTTGGCTTGGTTAATTTGGAATAGCATGCAGTATAGTATTAGTACGTAGTCCTCGAGGCTGTACAGATCGCTCCCCTGAACCGCACAGGATTCTAATCACATATAGTTAAAGGGGTAGATTCCAGTATTCAAGTTTAACATATTACTACTATGTACCTATCTTTCACTATATTACAATTTATTCCATGTATATTATTCAGAATAATGTTTTCTGCATTCATTCATTCATTATTAACCAACTTGATTTTTTTTTTTTTCCAGAGCGGCAGGTGGAATCTGGCAGAAGCACAGGGAAGCTTAAAAAACTACTCAGTGTCCGTCCCTGAACCTCTTTGTAACTTCACAGAGGTCCCAGGGGCTTCTGATGCAAAGGACTAGCGAGACGCCCCATCAAATCTCAGTGCCACCGATACTTCCTCTAGACTCCTTCAGAAGTGTTTCTTTTGTGAAGGAATAGAGAATGAGGCATTTCAGAAGGAATAATCAGCCACATCCTCCTCAGTAGCAACGATCACCTCAGCGAAATCTCCTAGCAATCGTATTGAAAGCTATTGCTCGGTGTAAAATCAATGGTGGGACCGCCAATCCAGCCATACTTCCGACAATTTCATTGCCCACATTTTCGTAACATAAAATGGTTCCAACAGGGATCAGAATGAATGCATCCTTCTTCCACTCACATGAATAAAACCCAATCAGAAAGCTCTTTCAATAAGATAACCAAACTCAGCTCGCACAACCCCTAAGCCATAACATAAGAATCAAATTATTTAGTAGAATACGAAATTGGCAGGCCAAGTCAATTTTCTTTCTCTGTCACTTCGTGTCTGCTATTGACAAATCTGTTAAATTATTTTATCAACTAGTGACGAGTGTGAGCATGTCCCTGAAAACTTTGGGATTTCTAAGCGAAAATAGATCGGTGATGCGATCATTGAAGTACGTTCTTCACAACAGAGCCTGTGTCCTTGTTGCAAATAACAAACACATCAGAAAATTTCAACTTACTGGTTATTCCCTAACAACGAACAAAATCAATAGGCTTGATACACATTCTCTACCCAGTATTGAAACGTTGATGTCACTATCGGTAAACAACAATGCCATATTAATTTGAAGGTAAGCATACATTTTTCAAATTATATTCTGGAGTATTATCTGCTTCATCAATACAATTTCAAACATCCCCTTTATTTTTTAATGAAAATTAGATTGACATTCGTCATTTGGTAATTTTGAAACATGTAAGAGGTAGTTAAAAGGAGTGAAACGATGCGTTCAGTAACCCTATAATTTATTTTAATTATTCATTCGTTGTATTTTAATACAACGTATTATTCGTAAATGTACGTATCATTAGTAAATTTTTGTAGAAAATGAAACTTGTAGTAGTTCCAAAGATTTAAATATCAAAATTGTTGACTTTTAAAAATTGAAATCAGTCTTGAAGCATTCAAATACGAATCCTAGTGTTTAACACTTTTCACGTACATATACATATACAATATACGAGATCCATGTAGGATACCTCTTGATATTTATCTGTATGACCTACAGTAACATGACTCCCGATTCCATTAAATTGCAGCGCGGGAGGTTCAGTAGTTACTGGTGACGTAAAACTGATTTTGTTTAACTGTAGATGCGTAGCTCCTAGTAAAAGGCGGTTTAAATAGTGCGCAAACGTTTCGCATTAGAATAATTCCAGTCCACACATTGTAACAAAAACAGTAAAGTAATTCTAAAATTAAAATGGAAAATTGTGGAATTGGTAAGGAAAAATCTGAATTTGGTTAGGACATGGACAAAATAGACTGGATGGATATGGTTTGGACAAAAGAAATTTGGTTATGTTTAGGGACATGGGGTATATTCCCTATAATAATAGCTCATAAAATAATTACGTCCACCTAGAATCGGTTTCTAGCCCGCTGTGCGGCCTATTCTTTCTATCTCGCTCAAAGCCAAGGATAGTTGGCAAGAAGAAAAAAAAAAAAAAACGATTTACCTATACATCCCAAATCGATTTCTACATGATGCATCAGTGGTAGCTGCTGAGCATGCGTGACTGTGATATCTTGCAACAAGCATCACTTCTGCAGTTTCCATTCGAAATTATGAATTTTATGAGGATATTCGGGTTAGGCTATGGATGGTCCCCCTAGAATTTCATCACTCGGAAATTGTAAGTTTTCACAAATAACGTAAAATCCGTCAACCGTAATTTTCTCATAGTCTGTTTGTCTGATCTCGCTCAAAGTTGAAGGGAAGTAGGGAAATACGATGATCCAATATTAGTTTCATCACAATCGAATGATAAGTAGCTGCAGCGCACGCGCAAACCTCAAATCCTTGTAACAAATGTTGAAGGAGTTATCCAGGTGCGCGACCTGATTTCCCAGTCCTCGTCCGTTTCGAAAAATATTAATTTACGAGCAATTCCTAGTCAGCCAAGCTGAAGTTCCCACAGCGAACGTTAATTCTTTCGGCTACCTCAAGTCTCCCTAGTTCGTGGCGGTAACAACTTTACCTATATTGAGTTCTCGTGCCTACTATTTGATAACAAGAAATAGTGGTCATATACGTAAGTGCTTACCTCATAGCAGAATCTCCCACTAATTATAACGTTAAACTGGTATCACAACTTTTACGAACTCCCAAAGACCTGACCTTCTTTGTGAGAATTTCAACTATATAAAACGGTTTTGAGAGTTTTCACGAATTGTTAATAGAGAGTTCCTGGTTACCACGTTTTTAGTTTACACGGTGCCCGTGAGCGATGATCAGCTGATCTGGAAACAACTGACAGCTGACGAATTAGTAGAAGTGGACGACGTGAGTAGGAGACCGCTTGATTGGCAACGCAAGATCGAGTCTTAGTACGTCCTCGTTACCACGTCTTCGACACTTCGCCCGTAATGTATAAACCCGAGAAAGGTTTCAGTGATAAGCGTATTCAGTTCATCTTTTTCATATTAAAATGTATACCGAATTAATATATTAAATATATTATTTAAAATATAAATTAAATATATAATTATATTAAAATATACTCAATTTATTTATATACATCCTATTTTCACTCGAAGCAGTCCATTTATCGAGTGCCAAAAAACAACTAGTCAACAAATCGGAGGATAAAGGTTTGCCGAAAAACGGATAAAATAATTTCATTCTAATCATATCTACCTTTTTCATGATACAAACATTAAACTTTTAAGATACGAACATGTATTATTTTAGTGAGTTTCTACACAAAATACATGTAATCTGTATATTGATACGGACCTTTATATCTACATACACCAATATTCCCACTAACATAGTTGAGCTAGAACTTACTCGAACGATCGCCAAGACAAGTCGGACGGATGTGTCTTCAAGGTAAACATGGAACACGTCGAGCTCGTCTTTGCTCAATCAACCAGCGTGATATATAAGCTTACGGAGTCTAATACTTCACGCTGATTTTCATTGCACAAATGAAACGGCGGAAGGACGGACAAAGGACTGATCCGATTTTTGAAATCCATGTATCTTAAAGCGCAACCAAAAAATTTTGGGAGAGAGATTAAAAAAAATTGCTTATCCGATAACAAAGGTTCTCTTTGCAAAGAACACTACGAATCGAAAACAGAACAATAAACCACATGATAATAAATTATGGAATTTGAGATCTGGATGATGGAAAATAGAGTCGGAGAAATACAAGATGTCGGAATCTCGGAATCAGCTTCAGGTTACAAAATTGATAAGAGACGACGTGTGAAGACTCACGAAACACCGAAGTAACAGCCAGCGTTGTTGGCAAAATTTTCGTTCTCCCTAGATTCACGTACACCTTATTAAGACACCGTGGTATCCAGGAACTCTCTATTAGCAAAATTTTGGTTCTCCCTAGATTCACGTACACCGTATTAAGACACCGTGGTAACCAGGAACTCTCTAATATCAATCGAAGCTAAAGGCGGAAGAGACGGCTTATCAGCGGACGTTTGTGACAATCCACCGACTGTCGTGATCGACTTGGATTTCTATAATATATTTCAATCTTTTGATATAATTTTTGGGACTCAGGTGAAATAAGTAGAACAAGATTCCAATCGTTTGGATAATTTATTAGGTACGCTTTTCTTTATGTCGCTCCAAAAGAAAGGTAATCAGGGGGGTTTCCTATCTAGCAGTATTTTTCTTAGTTTGCATGATCTCTCAGCTGTTTTCTCGTGAACATTGCGTGAAGTGCTGCCTCCAGTGATTATTACCAGGGAAATTCCAGCTTCATTCTCTACTAGATAAATGCTACTTGAATAATACTTCATACTTGTAGATGATTTACCCAACGAAAAATCCAAAATCATGAAGCTCGCAACGACCGAAATTAGGTATATAGGTTGTTACTACACTGCAGTGTTTTCCTCTTGGGTCTATCTTAGCGTTACATCCATGCCCTATTTAAGAATTGAAAACTAAAAATGAATAATTAGTCCGTATTTGGACTGAGAATAATAAAATTTGAATTTAGGATTGAAAATCGGCGTTTCATATAGAAATAAAGAAGTTGATTAGGAAACCAGTAGACAACAAGACAGCTGGGGGAAAATATCGCGTTACCCAACGACCATTAACGCAGGGGTGCCCACAGGGGAGGGGGTCACGACGCAAACTGCGTCGTTAAAATTTTTGGGGGGGGTTAGAAAAATGAGTATTATTTAAATTTTTTTATGAACAAGTAATAAGATTTATACTAACAATTTGCTAGCGTCAGCTGTTTTCAATTCGAATTACTTTATTGGATAATATGTTGTAGAAACAGGTATTGTGCGCATGCGTTGTGAGTGCAGTGACTATCACTAGCAGTGACCAGTTGCTCGGCGGAAAGAGCAATGAGCCGGGTAAAAATAATAAAAAACAGGCTCAGAGCTGCAATGGGAGATGCTTGTCTGTCAAACTTGTTGGTTCTTTCTGCAGAGAAAGATGTGATGGAGTCTATATCTAATGAGGAAATAATTGATGCATTTTCTTTATAATCAGCACAAAGAAAAAACTGCTTTGTCGATTGTAGGCAAACCTAATAAGGCATATAACTAATAACGTTAAATATAATATACCTACTTTGGCTTGTTTAGCTATAGTAGCCTAAATGGTGTATTTTGGTCAATGTATATAGTTACTGTAGATAATTGAAATTCTACATAATATATACTTATTGTACTTGTTTTGCTGTCAATTAAAAATTAATTACTTACATTTGTAAAACAAGAAATACAACATTCTTTATCACATCAGTGTATCATTTACATTACCTATTTAATAAATATTTTAGTTGGGGGGGGGGGGGGGGGGGTCGGTAGTTTGGGGGGGGGGGCTCGAGTCGTTGCGCTTGGGGGGGGGGGGGGTGGGCACCCCTGATTAACGTGACAATAAATTCAAGGTAACCGTGCCACCCACCCCCCACCACCCTGGTTCCGTTTGGGTTAGCATCGTCATTTCCTCCCTCAAGACTATTGTGAGCCGTGACGTTAAGTTGAAGTCGTCAAAACTCTTACATTAATTTACGAGCAATACCTAGTCAGTCGAATCCAAGTTTCCACGAACTCCACCGGCTCCCCCACGTCTCCCAAGTTTGTGGTGGTACATCTTTACATCCTCGTACTCAAAAAATAACGATGAATAGTGGGTGGTCATATACGTGTGGGTTCACCTCATAACAGTATATTCCCGAATCCTCCACAATTGATAACGATACACAATCATGAAAAATTAATATCATTTTGCTTCCGAGTCTACCTATCGGTAGCGGAAGCATTGTTTTCGTTTTGGAAGAAAAATATTGTTTGATCTCGAAAATTTTCACTCGAATTTCACGTTTTAGACCATTCTGGACAACTTTGGTTCCCTGTTTGTCTGTCTGTGTGTTTCTTTTGTGTCTGCAAATCCTCGCAACGAGCTTATTTTCCACAGTTTTCATCCAATTCGGAAGGAATTTTCAGAGAATATGCGGGCCAAAGTGCACATAGACCTATCAGCATCGTCGTACCTGACTCAATAATTCACTCTGTGATTGCGCGAACGTAAATTCTACCAAGCATCACTTTCTCACGCCCTAATCGTCTGACCTCGCTCAAATTTGGATGATAGTAGGGAAATTACAATTTTATCATCCCATATCGATTTCAACATGATTGTATCATTAATAGCTATGTGCCAATGTGAAATACATGTAACGACCCTAATTTCCACATTTTTTCCCCGCTTATATGATGTGATTGTCTATGGAAGGGGCGGGATTTTTTAAAACGATTCCTTAGAGTGTCTAATAGGTGCATTTTAAATCTAATTTAAATTCTCCTAAACTGCTCCCCTTAGATATCAAATAGACCTTCGATTGAAACCTGATAACTGGGACCATTAAGCGAAATGATCTTACCACTCGACGCATCAGCAATTTCGCGTCCCCTTGGGAATATTTTCTCATTACTCCCAATGGGGCCCTAAATATCCTGGTAGAATACAAAGATTATTCGATTGCGAAACGTTCTTGATAGAAGCTGATTGATTTCCAATAAACGAAAGATGGCATCGCAAACTCGTTCTTCATTCCAATGGCTGATGATCAACTAGAGAATCGTTGTAAAAATGGATGTATCAACGGAAAGCATGGCTCCTACTTCCATACAAAACAACTAAAACCCGCACTAAAAACGGAAGTTAGTGAAAAACGTTGTCTATTTCCACGAAAAATAAAGAGTTACACTGTTAAATCGATTTCGACGGTTAGGCCATCATCAGTAACAAACAATAACTGAAGATACATTAGAAAGGACACAGCTTATATAGTAACAGGTGAAGGGAGATTGAATCCCATTGGTCAAGTGAGGTACAATCCCATTGGGCAGGAGGTACAACCAATGAAGTGCAAACAAGGTGACGGGGGATTATAGCTAAATAGATGAAGTGAAAGGGGGAAATAACTAAATATGGTTTCAACATTGTGAAGGGATAATTCCAAGCTTTATAAAAATGGACCTATTAGTGGTGAAAAATATTGAGGTATATCCTCATTTAAACATTTACCAGATCTGTCACTTTTGATAATTTCGAATTTTTCAAGTACATTCAACATACCTACCTCCCTTCGGACAAAAATGAAGAAATTCTACAAACTGTCTATCTGTCAAATCAAAATTTTAACTATGATTGGATTCCTTAAAATGTTTCACAAATGTAGACTTACCCTTATTTTCCCTGAAATCCTCCTGATGCTCATCTATACTTTCCCTGAATTTCCTACTAGTTTGACCGCAATATTCGAAGCCGCAAGAACATTTTAATTTATAAACCCCACTTTTATCCTGAACATTGATTTTGTCCTTAACGGATCTTAGTAATGCTTTAAGACTATTTTTAGTTCTAAAACCCACTTTGTAACCTCTCGATGATAGAAGTTTGCCGATTTTATCCGAAATTTTCCCATAATAAGGTATACTACTTATCCATTGCTTTTCTTCTAAATTTACATCTTCCCTGGCCAGATTGGAAACTTTTTCCCTACTCTTTTTCCAAAGAACATTATCCCATATGGTATCAACGAGATCTCCTCCATATCCGTTACTAGCCGCTATGCTTTTGATAATGGATTTTTCTTTTGATAAATTTTGTTCACTCATTGGAATAGACAGTGCTCGGTTGATCATAGTATGGAAGGCTGCATGCTTATGGACTAAAAGGTGATTTGAAGTACTATGGATAGTTATATCGCTACATGTATCTTTTCTATAAATTGAAAATCATGCTTCTCGTTTACCAAACAGATGGACAGATCTAAAAAATTTAGTTTATTCCCGTCGAACTCGAGGTAAATTTGATAAAGGGATCTAATTGATAAGTTTGATAAAGGGATCTAAAGTGTAATTTTCGTGGAAATAGACCACGTTTTACACTAACTTCCGTTTTTAAATGGGTTTCCACAACTTCGTCGCGAGTGATTTAGTTCGTAAAAACCCGCACTGTTGCATTTTAGCGAATTTTCAACACGCGCACTGTTTCATTTTTGCTATCGCAATAGACCCGAAAAACGCAAAGTCAAAAGTTTCAAAATTTGTCTAAATACATTGAAATCCATTTTGTGGCCTTCTGAAACGAAACCTGGAGTTTATCGGTATTTGATTTTTATTAATATACTTATTTATTCCTTAGGATTACGATGAAAATTCCTTTCTTGAGCCAAAACATCAAGATTTTCAAATGCAGTAAATCCGTCAAATTTCAAGAAATATGCTAAAAAATCACTAAAAATAGCCAAGACGGCTAGGAAAGTTCTAGTCATGCAGCATGATCACATGAGCGAATATTCATAAATCGCAGTACATTATAACGGTACATTGTTTTGAAATTCGAGTTCTCTGAGCGTAAAGAAATTGTTACTTAATAATTTTAGGGCAAAAAACTCGTTCCAAATAATATTCCTTAATTCGGTGCAGCGCGAAACGGAATACACGTTCTCACCATTTTAGCATTGTAACGGTATGGTCAATTCTACTTTTACATCGCTGATTATGGAAGAAAATGATATTTTCCTTAATGTTAATAAAATGATTTTTTTTTAATCTCTATCCACACCATTGTTATGTTTCTTGATATGCAAACACTGGCGTGATTTTAATTCAAAATTGCTTCAAACAGGCGAAATAAGCATTAGTTGCGTGAATGCCAAATTTATCAATTTTTTATTTTTCTTGAATTTCCAAATGCGCTTTCTGTCAAAAGGCGAAATACGCGACTACTCATTCGATGTACAAAATCCAGTAAATATTTCATTGAGATCAGCGTCAGACTCAGCGCGCTGAGTCCTTTGTAAGCCGTTTCCGACTAAACTCTCTGTGGCATTTTCATTCGAAAGCGAGCCCCCGGAATACTGGGAATTAAACAGCGTTAAACGAAAAGCTCTGTATTTATCATTTATCAATAATTAAACAAATATAAATAATTCTAATTGGAGATTTCAAGGTTCAATTCACTTTTATTCATCCGTATATTACAATCTTGCCGTTTGAAGTTAGTTCATATAAATTAAACTCAAAAATATTCCAACTGCAACTATTTAACTCTGTCAAATCCTGGAATGCCAACTACATAACTCAGTTACACAACTCAGAGAAGTTTCTCACCCCGAGAGGGATCTGTGACGGACGGCTAAGATCGACGATGAATAAGTTCGACACGAAACTAACATTTTCCAAATCAAATTAAACCTTTTTCAAACGAACGTCAAACTTTAGCAACTTGTCACGAACCGAATTTCCATTTGTAATAGTCAGTTGACCTATAAAAATGAAAAGTCCCAGGCGTGCAACATTACCATATTGAGATAATTTTGGTTTTTATTTTTTATTATTTTTTTTTCTTCCTTACAAATGTTATACAACGAATATGGCATGGGGCACATTCATGGTTATTTTTAATTTTCTCAATAGAAACATCTGAGCGATTGCTTTTCAGAGAGGTGCTATATGGTGGGTTCCTGACATTATTACGACTCTAGAAATTCATTTGAACGATGACGTCTGTAATCTTGACAACAGTGGTGATCAACCCAAAGGGGAAATTTAAGGGTTGAAATATAGCATTTTCAGATTAACTTCAACATTTTTCAGAATGAATCCAGCAATTTCCAAATTAAATCCAATATTTTCCGAATGAATTCAAAATTTTTCAAATAGAATCCAACATTAAATGCAATTTAAAAAAAAAACGAATAATGAACCTCATATTGAATTTTTTCATAAATTATCATTCCATGGGATATTATTATTCATTTTCCACCATTTTTGATTTTCCATATTGTTCCTAAGATCAGATAATGCCTGAAGATGTAGATTTTCCAAATAAAATTCTACATTTTCCAAATTGAACCCAACATTTTCCAAACGAGTTTAACATTTTCCAAATTAAATTCAACGATTTACAAATTATCTATTATTTGAAGGGTTGTAACAATCTGCTAAACATCTGTTGGTTAACTAGAGCATGGAGATGAGAGCAAGAGGCGATTTACTTATTGAATTTCAACATTTTCTAGAGGGATTTCCTCATCGATTTTCCAATATCAAGCATTGTTTCAAAACAATACCATCCATGAATAGATTCAGATAGGCAGGAGCTCATCCCAATCTCAATTTGGCGGTAAAATTCAACCCATCAACGGGAAAATAACTCAATATGGTATCAACAGCGTGAAAGGATAATTCCAAGCTTTATAGAAATGGACTATGACAATGGAAATAGTCTTTGGTTAACGAAAAGCATGATTTTTCAATTTATAGAAAAGATGCATATAGCTTTATAACTATCCATAGTACTTCAAATCACCCTTTAGTCCACAAGTATGCAGCCTTCCATAGCATGATCAACCGAGCACAATCTATTCCAATGAGTGAACCAAATTTATCAAAAGGAAAACATTATCAAAAGCATAGCGGCTGGTAACCGATATGGAGGAGATCTCGTTAATACCATATGGGATAAGGTTCTTAGGAAAAAGAGTAGGGAAAAAGTTTACAATTTGGCTAGGGAAGATGTAAATTTAGAAGAAAAGCAATGGATAAGTATACCTTATTATGGGAAAATTTCTGATAAAATCGGCTAAATTATATCATCGAGAGGTTACGAATTAGGTTTTAAAACTAAAAATAGTCTTAAAGCATTACTAGGATCCGTTAAGGACAAAATCAATGTTCAGGATAAATGTGGGGTTTATAAACTAAAATGTTCTTGCGGCTTCAAATATTGCGGTACAACTGGTAGAAAATTCAGGGAAAGAATAGACTAGCATCAGGAGGATTTCAGGGAAAATAAGGGTAGATCTAAATTTCCGAAACATCTTAAGGAATCCAATCATAGTTGCAAAAAATTTAATTTGACAGATGCACAGATTGTAGAATTTCTTCATTATTGTCCAAAGGGAGGTATGTTGAAGGTACTTGAAAAATTCGAAATTATCAAAAGTGACAGATCTGGTAAATGTTTGAATGAGGATGTCCCTCAATATATTTCACCACTGATAAGTCCATTTCTATAAAGCTTGGAATTACCCCTTCACACTGTTGGAACCATATTGAGTTATTTTCCCCCTTTCATTTCATCTGACTAGCTATAATCTCCTTTCACTTTGTTCGCACTTAATTGGTTGTACCTCCTGCCCCTTTGTTTTCACTTGACCAATGGGATTCAACCTCCCTTCACCTGTGACTATAAAAGCTGTGTCCTTTCTAGTGTGTCTTCAGTTATTGTTTGTGACTAATGATGGCCTAACCGTTGAAATCGATTTAACATTATAACTCTTTTTTTTCGTGGAAATAGACAACATTTTTTTTCGCTAACTTCGTTTCCTTCTCCTTCCAGCCGCAACTGCTTTGCAACCTCTACATTGAAAATTAACATTATTGTTCCAAAATAAAACAACAAGTTAGACACTATATCAACACATGATGATGTAGGATAGCAACATCCAATAATGTTAATTTACAGTGAAAATCAATAAATAATGAATATAGTTTGATTTTTGAAATTATCTGTGAAACATGTTCTTTCATTAACTGTATCAAAAACACTGATATAAGTAACACCCATTAAACTATATCCTGTACTAAGTGTAACATTGGTGCAGTTGGTAGGACCATGTCCTTTGTGGTCGATTTACGTTTAATCAAGAGGCTGGAAAGGTTATGCTTGTTGCTTTCCGTTTTGAACGAGTGTGGTGATTAATCGCGCCTGAGAATGGAGATAAAACGATACATCAAATGTTTGTCACAGATGATTTAAATTTGGAAGACGGGGTGTTTCCTAAGACGGTGTCAGTGACGATGGAAGAAGCCGATATAATGAAATATGATTTTTGGTCGGATATCAATATACAAAATCACACTAGCAGAAATCAGGCAGACCATTCAGACTACAAGATATTTAATGGACCTGCTCACACGATATATGGTGTCACCCAAGACATGATTACGGAGTCTCCTTTGTCCGAAGAGGGGAACAAGAATTATTTACAAAATATGAAGAACAACATTGACAAAACATATCCTAAACCATAACCATCTCTCGATGAAGGAGATATGATTCTAGCACGAGATTAAAAAAATAGTGCTGATGGGTGGATATCCCAAAACAATATAGTATGAGAGGGCGGTGGAGGGGGTGCGGTTTGGAGCTGGTCCAGGCGTGCTTCCTCTCGAGTTTGCCGATGATCAAATTTTATTTTGTGAGTTCCCCGAGATGTTGAATTAAAATTAAAAAATATACTAATTTCGTGAGCAAAATAAGTTGATGTTAAATGAATCAAAACCCAAGATGCTTCCACAAGGGATGATTGAAAGCTTCTGTAATTGTAATGGAAATTACTTTAAGAGCAACATATCTGGGAGCGGTGTTCTCTTCGTCGTCTTTGTTTTTGGAGGCTACTCGTGCAGACATAACGAAAACCCGAATGGAATGGGGCAGTATTTAAAGCATACCAGCATATCAGTATCAAAAAACGCTGCAAATTATTACATAATGGTTTATTATTTCTGAATCAGATAGCCAGCTATAGTAACTAGCATGCTCTGGGGCTTTCGCCAGTCTCTTTTCTAGTATCCACCTCTGTTCTTGCGTTACCGGCTGCGCTAACAATGGGGATCAAATGGATGATCGTACAGCCACCCGAGTGGTCCCATTCAATCCACGGAGCTAATTTCTATAGGAATCAAACTAAAACCGTGGGTACACTGGATTCCAAAAGCATCTGGGACCTATCCCAGTCGATTCTGCGTCCGAAATTACTTGGGTGACGACACCCCACTTACCTATGGCAGAAATATAAGTAAACAGCTATTGATCCAGAGGGTTCAAACTCAAACCTGCCCATGTAATGCAATTTCAATTTAAAAATGATTTGCTTTGAACTATCTGAGAAGATTTTGGGAAGAAGAAGAACGAAGGATTTTAGATGGGCTGGATCAATTATTTTTGTAACATACTTATAGTATGGTATAATATACTAAATATACTAGTGTGTTCAAGGTAGGTTAAATGTTATATGGGGTAAAAGTAATAAAATATAATATAAAATATGTATTATATCCGTTCCACTATGCCCCTAATGCCGTACCCCCCTCAGGTTGGCGCGGCGTATTATATGGGTATAACACGTTAAAGTAATAAATATCCATTCTCCTACACCCCTCTGCTACGCCCCTGGTCACCCCAGCCACCACAAGGTGCCGCGGCGCCTCCTCTCACTCCACCCCCCGCTCACCCCCCTCACCACCCACCGTGACCCCCTGCCAAAAGTGCCAGGCGTGCGTCTAACACGTCTAACACTCAAAGTCTCGAAAAAGACACTTTTTCGCCCGTTTTTGGCCCATAGCATCTATGCGAGTAAAGCGATCGGGATGGTTAAACGTTAGGACCATTTAGACCCCATATGGAGTCTATGTGCGAAAGAACGGGTTTTTTAAGTCAATTCTTAGGCCTTTTATGGCCCGGACGGCGGACGGCGGACGGCGGACGGTGGACGGTGGATGGACATTTCAAATTTGGATTCTACGCACCTTGAAACGTAAAGTGACAAAGTTTGAGGGGGGTTATAAAAATGTTTTGCTATACGATCACATAGGCTTATTATTGGAAATAAGAAACCAAAATAGGTCCTAGGAAGCCCAAAATCCAATGTTCAATGTCATTATAATGAGTAAGTTGATGTATGGAGTTCCGATTAGGGAGCTTAGGTACCTAGATAACAGAGACTGTGCAAGTGGGCTACTATAAACAAGTTCTGAAATTACCTGTAACTACCCCTAGTTTCTACGTCAGACTGGAAGCAGGCGTGGTGCATATAGCTTATCGAGTAGTAGAATCGAGACTAAGTTGGGTGCTGAAATTATCGGGGGTGACT
Organism: Adelphocoris suturalis; assembly: GCA_030762985.1. Classification (NCBI taxonomy): domain Eukaryota; kingdom Metazoa; phylum Arthropoda; class Insecta; order Hemiptera; family Miridae; genus Adelphocoris; species Adelphocoris suturalis. The sequence goes on along the minus strand of CM061045.1, from coordinate 80,034,458 downwards.
GAGTATTACCAAGGTGACTGAGATTACCAAGGAGGATTGCCACGGATGTAATCCTACAGCAAAATAAAACCTAAAAATTGGCAAATTCTAAATTTAATTGGTGGTCGGAATTGATATGCATGTTGAGAAAGCTCGTTTACAGTGCAGGCCTTACGTTTACAGAAGTAAGGGGACTTGAAATAGAGATAGGAATTATTCTTAACTAAGTGTATGAATTTCCAACTAACTCTGATAAGATGGCGCTCGAACAAAGCAGATATAGCTCCAAATGCACCTCTTTTATGATTGATTATTCGGCAGACAAAGTTTTTTTAATTAAGATATGCTGTTCGTCCTCAAGCAGGTGCTGGCACAACTGCGGCTTCCAGAAATTATAGATTTAGGATCAAAATAAGGAAATTTGGACTCACAATAGACCCGAAGCAGACTGGTTCAGTTTGTGATATGTTGATTGATGAAAGTCTTTATCATGTGTTATGTGTGCGCCCAACTTACAAATCCTCAAAAGAAAACTATATTCCGGACACCTGCTATTTGAAAGGAGATAATTATAATTTGGAGTTGTTGCGCTGTGTTGACAGCCGAAGGGCAGCAAAAATTTACTTTATTATTTACTTTACTTTATTTATTTGCTTGAAGTTGCGAAAGTTAGAGCCTTTTGTCTTATTGAATACCTAGTAAATCTATAGTTCAGGGCGGATAAATAAAAAAGCACCGATCCGATGTTATTGCGAATTTTGATTCATGAAAATAGATATTAATGCAAATTTTGATTCATGAAAAATTTCATCTCAGGAAAACCGTGTTTTTGAATTTTGAATTCATGTATTTGAATTTTTGGCCATATTGAGATAATGGAACCCCCCCCCCCCCCTCCCCGTTTGGGAGGGTGGTTTCCTTCGATTTTGCTAGTCTCGAAATCGGATCTCAATGGGAAATACCCCAAAAACGGCTTAAAGTTATCGCATTAACTACGTTTTGATTCGATTTACTAATGAAAATCTCGTAATCGGCCTTTTCTTATTTCATGTTTTTAAGGAAGCTCGAAATTTTCTATCTGTTGTGCAATTGAGAACCATTTACTTTGGCTTATTTTTTTCTTTGTTAAAATAATATGGTATTTTCGTATGGGGAAGTGCTGGTAAATCAGTATTAGGATCCTTGCAGGTTGCACGGAATATTATACTTAAAATATCCCTTCGGAAGAGTCCACACTATCCTAGGTACTATACTCCTTCACCGAGAGTTAGGTGTACTCAACGTGAGGCAATTATTTTTATTTCAATCGTGCTTAATTGTATTCAGGGTGAAGGCGGATAAGTGACGAAATTTTTTTGCGTTAGTCTGCATCAGAAATGTAGTCAAATGCCGCAAACCGCATATTTTTCTCTCAATCGGTACTGGAGATATGACTTTTTAAAGGTTTTTTCAGGAAAACCGTTTTTTTTTTTCCTGTTAAACTCAAAATTCTCCACTTTGCCTCATTTAATTTTAACTTTTGACCTAATTTTCGAAATCAACGTTGAATTTCCTATAAGAATAGTGTACTTGGGTTTTGAAAAGTGCCATTCGAAGACCTTCAAATCAGCTCAAACATAGACAATTTTGAACAAATGAAATTTCTGAAAATCTTTAAAACTTTACTAGGTACTCTTCCAAAAACAAAATCCGGAAACCAGCCAATCTCATGAAAACTGCTTCATTTAATACTCTTTCCAACGGTATAGTCAATTTTACTCTTACTTACTTATTTAGGGGAGAAAATTAAGTTTTAATGTTGAAAAATGTGGTTTTTTCATCAACTCGATGGTTTTCTTGCAAAATGAACACTACGAGTATGAGGTCGGTTTCGACGTATTTTTCCACACTGAATCGAATAGTAACATTTGTAGATCCCTCCAACTCTGTTTTAACCGAGATTTACGCTTAAACTCACAATTTTTAGTTTGTTTGTTACGCTTAAATGAATGTGTGTTATGGGGTAAACATAGCTAATTAAAGTGTAAAACTCGATCATAACATAGATGGAGAGATCTACAAGCGTTACCATTCGATCCAGCGTGAAAAAATACGTAGAAACCGACCCTATACTTGTAGGTTCATAGAGGGTAATTTTTCGAGAAAACCAACGATTTCATTGAAAACCCCACATTTTTCAACATTGAAACATAATTTTCTCCCCTAAATAACAAAGTAAAAGTAACATTGACTATACCGTTGAAAATAGTGTTAAATGCACCAGTTTTCATGAGATTAGCCAGTTTCCAGAATTTTTTTCGGAAGAGTAGTAGTTTTAAAGATTTTCAGAAATATTATTTTTTCAAAATTTTTCCAAAAATGTTTGAGCTCATTTGGTGGTCTTCTAATGGAACTTTTTAAAATCCAAGTATATTATTCTTATAGGAAATTTAACGCTAATTTCGAAAATGAGGTCAAAAATTGAAATTAAATGAAGCAAAGTGGAGAATATTGAGTTTAAAGGGAAAAACACGGTTTTCCTGAAAAAACAAATTTGAAAAATCATATTTCCCGTACGGATTGAGATAAAAATATGCGGTTGGCGGCATTTGGCTACATTTTTTATGCAGACTAACGCGAAAAATTTTTCGTCACTCATCCTTTTCCACCCTATATAAAACTGGTATTCAACCTGAGCATGAATGCAGTGTCACGCAAACATGTACTGCAGTATCATCTAACATTCAGTTGCCTAAATTTGATACTGAACGTGCCAAAAAGAATGCATACTACAAAGTTTTATTGTTCCTTCATGCTTGTAGATTTAATCTTGACAACTTCAGTAGTTTTGTGTATTTTTGGACAATAGTTTTGTGCAGGATAAAGGAATTTGACCTGCAGTGTTTTCTTTGAAGTAATTTGTGCGTTGCGCAAGTAGATACTAATTTTGTAGATCACATGATTGTTATAAGATGAGACCTGCTCCACCAGCCGCCACAACTAACTATATATATGTGGAAACCCATTTCAAAACGGAAGTTAGTGAAAAACGTTGTCTATTTCCGCGGAAAATAAAGAGTTACAATGTTAAATCGATTTCGACGGTTAGGCCATCATCAGTAACAAACAATAACTGAAGACTCATTAGAAAGGACAAAGCATATATAGAGACAGGTGAACGGAGATTGAATCCCATTGGTCGATAGAAAGGAGAAAGGCAGGAGGTACAACCCAAAGGAAGGAGGTGCATACAAAGTGAAGGGGGATTATAGCTAATCAGATGAAGAGAAAGGGGGAAAATAACTAAATATGGTTTCAACAGTGTGAAGGAATAATTCCAAGCTTTATAGAAGTGGACCTATCGTTGGTGAAATATATTGAGATATATCCTCATTTAAACATTTACCAGATCTGTGACTTTTGATAATATCGATTTTTTAAGTACATTCAACATACCTCCCTTTGGGCAAAAATGAAGAAATTCTACAAACTGTCTATCTGTCAAATCAAAATTGTAACTATGATTGGATTCCTTAAAAAGATGTTTCGCAAATGCCGACCTACCCTTATTTTCCCTGAAATCCTCCTGATGCTCGTCTATTCTTTCCCTAAACTACCTACCAGTTTGACCGCAATATTCGTAGCCACAAGAACATTCTAATTTATAAACCCCACTTTTATCCTGAACATTGATTTTGTCCTTAGCGGATCCTAGTAATGCTTTAAGACTATTTTTATTCCGCCACAATTTCTTATGAACTTATATGGTTGGTGGACAGGAGAAAATTTACTTATTTATTAATTTCTATTCCATCGCCTTGTATTCATTTCAGATTGTATTTTCTTTCTGTTAATAAATTGATATTCTATTTTATTCTATTCTATATGGGCTGTATAGCTAAGGTATAAAGTTCTTCAATTGATTTTATTGGAAGAGAAAATCAGTAGGTCTACATTATATATCATGATTGCTGTCATGCAATGCGGCAATCAATGCTCATCGACTTTGGGATTAAGTTTCGTGAGCAAATTATTAATTAAAAAATGTTCTAAATGTTTATTACATTTTTTATTTTACCTTAAGAAGTCATAAAATTGTTTATTATTTTTCTGCTTTAAATTTACGGGGATATGAAGCTGTGGTGGGGATCGTAAATTGTTATCGGCTGGGGCACGGAACCATTTGAAGGTGTTTAGTCGAAGCTGAAACGCGAGATGGGGCATAATCTTGTTTATGGGGAAGAAGGCGTGGAGGGTTGGAGGGTGTTCGATGAAGAGGGGGTGGGGATTCAATGATGATGGGGAGGGTTCAACGATGATGAGAGAGAATTTAACTAAGATTAAAGGATGATGAGGGGGCGCTTACCTGAGCGTATTTATCGACGACGCCTTCTCCGAGGTTCAAATCCGTCCCCGCTGTGCAGTTTTCTCCGAGTTGCTGTTGACTTTCGACGATTCTTAGGAACCGCGTGACGATGTCGCCTTGGAAATCGTAAGTCTGTTGCGCGGGGGTTCGGGTCGGGGGTCGCGTTCCCGCGGTCGTCGACGACCCCTCGTCCACCGTCGTCGGCGGTTCGGACGCCGTCGGAAGCGTCGTCGCTGACGGGACCGTCGTCACTGACGTCACCGGCGTCGGCTCCTCTGTGGTCGTCTCGAGGAAGCTGTTGCTCCTTTTCATCTGCCGAGTGAGCCTCGTTCGGGAGCGTCCGTGTCGGATCTGACTGATCCAGCCGGAGGCCCACCCGGACGTCAGGGCGAGGTAGACGAGGAGGGTCACCCGCATGGTCGTCGTTCGGACGACGTCGACGGTAGCGCGGAACGTCGTCGACGACCTGCCGACGGCCTGAGAGCGGGGAGGAGGGAGGATTCCGTTCTCGTTAGAACACGTGGGGCGGCGCCTGACTCCGATGGACACACGTTCACCCCTTCGATGACACCACCGGACTGAATTTCCCCACCCTCCACCACCCTTTTATAACCAACCCCCAACGCAAGCGCACCCCCTTCAACCCCCGCCCCCACCCTCCACACCTTCCTTCATTCATAATATACTTTATCCGAATTATACGGAAATTACCCATTGAAATCAACGAAAAAATTATATTGAAACCGCCAACTTCTTCATATTTTAAACAGAATGAAACTTTCCAATAAAAAAGCTGTTAATGTTTTACTTAGGAAAAGTGATCCTGATATAGCAAAGTAAAGTCATAGTATGAGCAAAATTTCGTAAATTTTCCTATTATAGTCATGTAAAATTGGTTTACAATTTGAGCACATTGAGTGCAAAGGAAGGGTACTAAACTATTAATTGTATAGCACGAAACTTATTCTAAACTAGCTGGTTCACCCGTGCTTTGCACAGGTTGACTTGACCATTATCAAATAGCCTGAGACACAAGTTTAAGTAATTCTGATAGAATCGCCCACTCAGATCCCTAGTTGGTTCAGTGACGTTCAAAACGCTTTAACATCCTCCCCCCCTCCCCTCACCACTAGGTCAGATTTCAAAAATTTGAAAAAAGCAGTCTTTGACTTGAATTAGAGTAATCCAAACATAGTCGACAATAAAATCCTCAGTTCGTTCAGTGATTACAAAGATACCCCATTTCTTCCCCTCCCCCTCCCAAAAAACACCCCCTTCTATGGGATAGATTTGAAAATTTTCAAGTAGCCTGTGATTTAAGTTAGAATACTCCGAACAAATTCGACAACTCAGATCCCCAGTTCGTTCAGTGACGTTCGAAACGCTTTAACTACCCCCCCCCCCCCTCCCTTTCCATTGTGGGTCAGAATTGAAAACGACAATCGAATCCCCAGTTTGTTCACTGATGACAAAGATACCCCATTCCCCCCTCCTCATCTAAAGCACTCCTTATGGGGCAGATTTGAAATTGTAAACCTTTTAAACCTTCTCTGAACTTCCAAAAATAATTTAATACCAAAATTAGGAAAATCGGTCCACCCGTTCTTGAGTTTTAGCGTTACTAACGAACAGCAATTGATTTTTATATGTATAGATTTACGAAAATTCGCTCATACGACCATGCTGCATGACTGGAAGTTTTTTTAGTTTTCAATTCTTAAATAGGGCATGGATTTAACGCTACGAGGATAATACTGCGGTGATGTAGCTACCTATATACCTAATTTCGGTCGTTGCGAACTTCATGATTTTGGATTTTTCGTTGGGTAAATCATCAACAAGTATGAAGTATTATTTAAGTAGCATTTATCTAATAGAAAATGAACCTGGAATTTCCCTGGTAATCATCACTGGATTCACGCAGTGTTCACGGGAAAACAGCTGAGAGATTAGCCAAACTGAGAACAAAACTGCGAAGAATTAGGTACCTAGTGTCTTAAAACTAAGGTTTCTCATTTAAAATATGTAGAATAATAATAAAAACGTGCTCTAATCGACAAAAAGAGCTAGTGTGAAAAAGAACCGATTTTTTCGATCGAGTTGAACGCCAGTGAAGCTAGACGGCAAAGGCGGACTTTAGACAGCAGATTCGGTTTCTACGAGACTTGAAACGTAAATTAACCAAGTTTTAGAGGAGAGTTCAAAAAATCTACCGCCCTATCATCATAATAAATAGGGCATGTGAAAGAAAAATACAGAAAAAAAATATTATTTACTTTACCTAGTATTCGTGTAATTTTGAGGTTACCAGTAGTGTTACATATACAGGAAGGTTAGGTATTTAACGTGTACCTTTAGATCCCCAAACGGGTGACGTTGAATAATTTATTCTGGCGCACGATGTTGCTAACGTCCCTTCAAGGTCACGTACTCCTGGGTACGTTAGGGTGACTTAAGGGCACGATAGTGGTAACCAAAAATTCTCCAATAAAAAGTCTTTGACTTGAATTGGAGTAACCCAAACATACTCGACAATCGAATCCCCAGTTTGTTCACTGATGACAAAGATACCCCATTCCCCCCTCCTCATCTAAAGCACTCCTTATGGGGCAGATTTGAAATTGTAAACCTTTTAAACCTTCTCTGAACTTCCAAAAATAATTTAATTTCAAATTTATAGTATTTTCTGCAGGTTTAATCGATTTCTGTAACACGTATCGTATTTCATATATAAGGTTACAGGAAAAAGTTCAAGACATGCCGATCTATAGTCGCTCAATATGTTTAGCATACATCTACGTCATCCTCAATGAAAGGATAAGCAGCACGAGTATTAGCAGGTCTATCTGAATAACAGATAGGTACCTTCATCAGGAATATGTATTTCTGTATCTAAACTGTAAGTGGTACGTTCGTCAGACTTATCTATACTCGTTCAATATGTTCAGCATACCTCTACGTCCGCCTCAGTGAAATGATAAGCAGCACGAATATAAGTAGATCCATATGAATAAGAGGTAGGTACCTACAAATCTGCATCAGAAATATGTGTGTCTGTATCGCAACGGTAAGTGATAAGATTGTCAGCCTTGTAGCTTTATCTGTTCTGCATACCTGTACGAAATTCTCAATGAAGTGATAAACATCACGAACATAAACAGGTGCATCTGTATAAAAGATAGGTACTTACACACATGTTTCAGAAATGGGTATGTCTGTATCGCAACTGTTGGAGGTATGTTATTCAATCTCATCTATAGTTGCTCCATATCTTCAACAAACCTTTGCATCGTTCTAAATGAAATGAAAAGCAACACTATTATATGCAGGTTCATCTGTATAAATGGATGGTGCCCACATACCTTCATCAGCAATAGGTATGTCTGTATCTCAACTGTAGATCGAACGTTTGTCAGCCTTATCTATAGTTGCTGAATATGATTAACATGTATTGTCCTGAATAACAGCAACCTTTCTCCAGAGAGATACTATAGAAGAACACTAGAGAACCAAAGAAGGTTCTGACAACTTCTATTTTCTAGATACTCGAACTCAGGTATCAACTCGTATGAGTTATACCTCATCTACACAACTCCCCTATATTACAACATTCTTACATTTCGTGTGCCTGTTTTTTTATTATATTAAAAAAGTTAATTGTTGTCTGTTTTTTTGTGACATGTTGCAGGCCGAAATTTTGGAGGGACCAACAGGATAAGGGACAATATTATCATAATTATTATGCACATTCTTCGGGCAACAAGATAAGAGTCTTATTATTATCGTTATCATTATAATTATTATTATAGTACTTTCCAATCTAGTTCAACCTTTTTTTCAATTGAATTCACCTTTTTTATTAGTTTAATTAAACCTTTTTCCAATTAAATTATACCTTCTTTATTCAAGTCTGAAAAATGGAGTGGTATCTGGGTATGTAAGCTCCCAAACTTCGTAGAAAGAGTTTACAAAACAATTTTAATAAAGCTAACAAACTTGGTAAAACATTTTTACAAATTTTGCAAGAATTTATAATCCAGTACGTAGGGAAAAACTAACAAAATTTTGGAGGAATGTTCAATGAAGCGGTTGCCCATCGGCTGCAGTTGGTAGCAGTAGGTCTGTGCAATAATTAGTACAATCCTGGGGAGTGACGGAGGCCAAACTCGACTAGATAACGTGGGGTATATGGTACTTTTCTGGACTTTTCTTAAATATTCGCCTTGCGGCGTATTTAATCGTAGAAAATATCTTCTCAACAATGTTCAACATTGGTGAGTATGGTTACAGAAACATCGTGGTCATGGAACTAGTGGAAGCCATATAATCCTGAACAGCCTGTGACTGATGAATCCGAGCGTTATGCAATGTTAATACAACTCACTCGTTATGATGGTGCTGAATCTCGAGCTCCCTTAAAAATGCAACGAAAATTTCAGCCGTTGTTGAGCCGGAGTAGGTACTATTTTCGAGCGAACAATACGCACCGTTTCTGTTCATTTCCACTATTTACGTACGATTTGGGACGAGGCGTTCTTGAACAACCAAGTCGAATCACGAGATTCTAGACCCTGACTTGATCTTTAGTTCGACTAAACGCCGCGTGGGATTCCCAGCGCTCCAGTTGCCTTGAGGTTATACACAGATCAGTGGTCTCAAAAAAACACATAACATCAAGTAGTCAATCCCTCAGTAAAACGCTGCAAATTATTACGCAAAGGTTTATTATTTATGTATTAGACAGCCCTTCTACGTAGATCTCTGGTCCATAATTATTAAACGCCGCTTATAGTATATTTAGTATCGGAACTCGGAGCTTCGGACCTCACAAATGGGTTCAATCCATTACAGCAGCGGAATCTCACAATTTTACGCTTTTTAAAATAGTTGATAAACAAAACAATTTATTACCAAGTCATCTTTCCAACACATAAAAGTGTTACCTATACTGTATATTGATATCATCTAATTGGTCAAATTTCAAAAAATGTGCTGATAAAATCACTGAAAATGGCTAAGAATTGTTAAATTGATATTTTTTAGCATAATATTTGTCAAATAAAGTTTATCAACTATGAAATAGAACATTCAAAAATTTATGTACGAAATTATGCTAAAAACTTGAACTTCTTTAAATTTTGTGTTAAAAAATCTATAAAATTGCAAAAAATAGCCTAAAATCCAAAATCTCTTTTTGAATAGAAGAGTATCATTTAGAATACTTTTTTTCCCATAAAATTAATAGCTAACATTTTCTTTTCACTCATAAATCTCCAATTTCTATACAACTTGAAATATACAAAAAAAGACACTTTTTCACCTATTTTTGGCTCATAGCACCCATGAGAGTGGAGCGATCGAGCTGGCGAGAAGTTAGGACCAACTAGACCCCAAGTGGAGTCTATGTGCGAAAGAACAGATTTTTTAAGTCAATTCTAAGGCCTTTTATGGCCCGGACGGCGGACGGCGAACGGCGGACGGACATTTCAAATTTGGATTTTACGCACCTTGAAACGTAAAGTGACAAAGTTTGAGGGGGGGTTATAAAAATTTTTTGCTATACGATCACATAGGCTTATTATTGGAAATAATAAACCAAAGTTCAAATTACCTGGATTACTTGGTCAGGGTCTAGAGTCTCGTTACTCAACTTGATTGTTCGAGAACGTCTCGTCGATTTGGGTACGTACACATTTTCAGTCTAAAATCTAAAGGTTAAATTTAATTGGAAAAAAGTTTAATTCAATTGAAAAAAGAATTAATTAAATTGGAAAAAGATGTATTCATTTGGAACAAAGGTGAATTCAATTGGGAAAAGGTTTAGTGCAATTGAAAAGTTCCAGTCGTGCAGCGTGATCGTATGAGCAAATTTTCTGAAATTGTCGTATTGTATAATGTTGAATTGTTTTAAAATTTGAGCGTTATGAGGGCAAGGAAATTTTTAACTATTAATTTTATGGCAAAAAAAGTATTGTAAATAATAATCTCCAATTCAAATAGAGGTTTTGAATTTTTAGCTTTTTTGCAGTTTTTATCGATTTTTGTACCAAATTTTAATGAATTTTAAGTACAAATTGCAGCATAATTTTGTACATAAATTCTCGAATGTTCTATTTTATAGTTGATAAACTCGATTACAGCAATATTCTAACTAAAAATATAAATCAAACGATTTGTAGCCGTTTTTATCCATTTTTAGTAATTTCATTAATTTTTTTTTCTAATTTTACTAATTTTATGTGCACAAAAAGTGCTGGCCAACGAACTCATCGTTTCGTTTGGAAAGCTTGATTTTTTCGCGCAAGAACGGAATTTTTATCTTAATCCTAAGGAGAGTTATCATATATATATATATATATATATAAATATATATATATATATATATATATATATATATATATATATATATATATATATATATTGTTTTGGCAAATTCTCCAAAACTTCTTCTCCTTTTATTTCTCTGAATTTTCATTAAATTTGGAATTTTCATTAAATTTTGAATTTTATTAACTTCAACTAACTTAATCTAATTATTCTAATCAGGAACCAAAATTATAAAGGATACTTTTACTCCTATGTATTAAACTAATCAAATTTATAACTGATTATAATTACAACCAATATTGAACTTACAACTAAACTAAAAGCTGTTCTTGTTAAAGCAATGAGTTGAGTGCTTTCTATGAGAAACTAATAATCTAATCATAATTGTGAAGTAGGTCTGTCTGCAGGGGATTATAACTTATCTTATCTCACGTTGCATAGTGAAATTGTTGTGTTGAGCCCAGGGTTCAGAATCCAGCCTGAAGACCTGCCACCTGAAGTCACCTCATCTTATCTCCAGGATCTCTTTATCACCTTTTCTCTCTCGGAGCCCTGATTAGTCTTGAAGCTTCCATCTCCTATCTTTTCCCATTTCACTCCTCAGAATCAGGAAGTGCCCAGAGAGAGACCAGTAACAAATAGACTTCTCATGCAACAAGTTTTCCTCCCAGATTGTTGCTTCCCCAATATTCTGTGTAAGGTGCTGTGTACCTCATTAAAAATCTAGTGGCCACTAGTTTAATTCATCAGTTTTGAATCATCATCTCTCCTGTGTTTATCACCTGCAGTAACATTGGGAGTACCTACTATTTTGATCTCTTTCAATATATGTCTGGTGAGTTGCAATTATCTACTTTCTATTTCCACCATTGGAATTGGGACCTAACTTGGAACTTGGCCTGTTAGAACCTTTGAACTTCAGCTCTTTAAAGAGACTATAAGTTCACTCCTCTGTTTGAGGAAATAATAATATTACTCCTTAATATCGACCTTATCACTCAAGATATTTACTGTCATCTCTTTGGCTTTAGCATTTGGGGAGCTCCCTTTAGGGTATATAGGTTACTCATAGCCTTCTGTTTTCTTTAATCTTGTTTTGATTAATAAACCTGTTTTTTTTTTTTTTTTTTTTTGGAAAACAGGAATCGTTTTTGAACTTTACCCTTTCTGCACCAAACATATATATATATTTATTTATTTATATATTACAAATAATGATACAAGCCCACCTATGTAGGAAAATCGGTTCTGCAATAAAGATTTGTTTAGAAATTCTTCGAAAAACAGAATCCGGATTTTAAAAACAGCATAATGCATTCAATAATATCCTACGAAACTGCCAGTATTTTCATCAAACGCCAACACTGTATCTCACGTTTCGATGTCAGAATTGTGAACTATGACGGACAACAACTCTGAAAACTCACATGGGTGCAAGTTGATTCACAAATGACACTCCAATCGATGAGTAATAATTTATAGTGGAACATTCAAAATACTGACAATTTTCTAGAGAAAACTTCAAGTTGGACAATTGGGTCTAGAAGTTTATTCGTACAAGATGGTTGAATAATCATGTATCCTCCGAAATCAGCATTTGTTCTTGCGTTTCAAGTTTCTCAGCTTTTCCAATAATTTTGTTTCCGTTTCTGCCTGATAATCTTGCTGTCTGTCTGTCTGCGGTCGGTCCTTGCCCCTAAAACAAGTATTTCCAATAATTGTCTGATATGGATGATTTTCCGGATTAGCCACAAGATCAGGCTCTGTAAGTTTCTTCAAAACTATTAAGAAATGTTCTTATAATCCCGCTTCACCTGATGTTGTTGATTGAGCTTTCCTAAAACATGGAGGCTAACTCTACCCGTTCACGGGCAACATAGGCACAGTGAACTCAGGAAACGTTGGAAAGAAACTGCAAGGGCGCAGATAAAGATTTATGGACAATAAAAAGGTACCTAAATGGATTGCAATACGCTGAGGATTGTAAGATGACTCCAATACCACGAGGGTAGAATCGCTTAAATACAGAACTGAAATCTCCATAATTATTTCCTCGATATGTTAATGAAAGCAAACTCTGTGGGTGGTTGATAAGAATTGGTATAAATGGTTGTGAGAATAATATAAATAGAAGTTATACATAAAGGTTGATCAGAATATATACCTTAGCGGATATCTAGTATATTTACATTTGGAACTTATCCTTGTATAAAGTTGTAATGGAGTAGTCAAATATTATTTTGTGAGCAGTAAGTAATGTTATATTGACAGCAATTCGGTAACTAACTGGCAAAATTGCCTTCAGCCTAGCAATATGTTTTAGTACAGCCTTTCCTTTATATATGTACACTTTTTATGTATGAGTATTTTATGTACAACAAAAATAAATAAAACAAAAAATGAAGGAGAGTCATGAAAATCAGTTGATGAGAATCCTTTTCCACCCGCCCCTCACTACCACCTCTCCTTCCTTCCCCCGTCACTGACGATAATGACTGGCTGACTGACTTCAGTACTGTTTCGACGGCCTGATGTCGCCCCCCGTACCCGACTTGCCAGTGACGACGGACTCTTCCGAAAGGTATGTAAAATATAATCCCGATTCGACATGTCCTAGTTCAACTACAGACTCACAAGAGAATCTACGAAGCATGTCTTGCCCAAGTTATTACGAGCAAGAAAAGACTTTCCATACCTTCTGACTGAGGATCAATTATTGGT